>JAEIFU010002595.1:0-41140 GCA_018904235.1 Lordiphosa stackelbergi
CAGCTGTGTGCTATCGAAAACAAATCAGCAAACGCGAAACTGCAAATAACAATTTTTTTACAATAGTCAATTTTTGTCATCGATTTATGCTGTTGAACACTGACTCTTTTTTCGGTAAAATTCAGCAACGGCCAAACGATCTTCCGTCAATTGCGAACCAGGACAGTTCGGATGGTCAATTGGTCATTTGCCGGTAATCACCTGAACTTTGTATAACTTCATGACAAGGTTCTGCAAAATTCATTATATCCAATTGTTGTCGATGGTTGTTCACGCATTACTTTTTCAGCAACCGCAGTAAAGTTTGCGGCTGAGCGGCACCGGACGAGCACGTACACGGTTGGTTTATCCACCAACATTCCAGTTTCACGAACTCGCTCTACGAATTGATCCACAAAATTGAGTCGGTTAAATGTTTTTTTCAAATTTCATTATGCAGTTTGGAGTTTGAGAATCACCACTTTAAATATGTTTTTAATATTTTTTAACTTTCTTCAAGCGAATAAAGCCGGGTATCCAGCACCGCGGAAACTAAAAATTCCTGTCAAACTTCATATAAAAAAAACTGCGGCAGGAATTTTTAGTTTACCTTTTCGTTGCTTGTGTATCCAGCAACATGAACGTAATCCACATTTTCTTATCGATAGTTGGCATATCGATAGCGTGTGTGGATGGAGAGAACAGCTGATACACAGCGCAGGAATATATTGCCAACAATTATTTTGGATGTGATGAGCGAACACTTTGGGGGAAATGCTATTATATTTTTTTGTTATGAGCTGTCATCTGGCTGGGGAACCATCATCGTGCAAAGATTGGTAGGGGATGGTGCCAAAGGCACACTTATGCCAAATTGTTGAGGCCGCCAGAGGGATGCTGTCTATAGACAAAAAGGTCGGAGAGATGTCGTTGTTTAAGACGCCTTCTTAATCTGTGTGTCGCCAGATCATAGGCAAATCTGTTGGAGTGGTGCACCAATTGGTAATGATTACTGCTGGTGTGCATATTGATTTGGTCGCATAAAGGCAAAGCGTCCACATCGCGGTATATATGTATGTAGTTGTAGGCACCACATAGAAGACTCTAGTTTCTTGAGGGCAGTGGATCATGCCGCATAACGGGATCGCCCAGATAAACCGCTACTAGGACTAAGAAGCCAATGGAGCTCCAATGCCGTAGCTACTGCCCGAGTCACATGGACTTTCCCGGTCAACCGGCGGTCCAGAGATATGCCAAGGTACCGCGGTATCTATATACGGGACTCTTGATCCTAGGAGTCGCACTTAAGTAAATTTCGTATGGTTTTGGCTATGTTCCAGCGGTTCGCCCATCGACCAAAACAAAGGCACTGATCCGGCCACAAAATCCCTAATATAAATGCAAATGAATTTAGGCATCCTACGATTAGAGACTTCATTCGAATGGCATACAACCAAGAGGTCATACTATTTTGGAGAAGATTGCATTATAAAGTAATGCAGTTAACAACATGCTGCAGTAATGTTTTGTGCCATCCGGGACACACTGAAAAGTGTCATGCCATCGGTTTATCATCCCCAAGTGTAAAGTGTGTAGCCCATACTACGAGCAGCATGCTTCCTGCAGAAAATATTATTTGTATATTTTTAAATTTATTTAAATTCAAATAGTTAACAGTGCTTAACAGCTGATTGATCAGAGTGACCTTCCACCTGTTAGGTGCATGGTCACACTGATTTAGTTGTGTTCCACACACACAAGAAATAAATAGCAAATTCCTGACAGGAATTTTCCGCAGTGCTGGATACAGGCCTTAAACAGCTACGGACACTGGAAGTTCGTAATTTAGCTAACTTCCTTGTTTCGCTGCCGTGAACGTAAGAGCAGTGTTTTGCCAGATTTAATTAATAAAAAATTACGCCAAAAGTTTCCAGTATTTGGTATATGTTTAATTTTAGTTGGCGTTGTCACACTGTGTTTGATCATCTGTTTTTGTTTTGATGCCAATTATTTTGTGTAGTCGGTTGGGGTGGGAAAGACAAATGACATTACGCTCTTCACAGACAAAATTAAAGATATTTTTTTGACATGAAAAAATAATTTAAAACCACTATTTCGCTCCTGTTTTTTCCGCCATTTTATTATATTTATTTCAAATTATTTCATTTCTCTTGAGCTAAAAGCACTTCAGCTGGTCGGTGCAGGTAGAAGCAGAGCGGAAGTTACATGGTGCATTCTGATTGCTGCGTCTGCTGCTCAAAGCATAAGGTTCCACAGCCATACATATAGTCTCCAATAAATGTGATGTTAAGTGCGACATTGTATGTTGGTAACACTAATCCCCGCACCTCCGTACATTCGTGTCAAAATGCTGTAACTTCGTTTCTTCTTCCTCATTTTTGTAAGGAAACTCTCGTTACTTCCTGATGTCCGTATGGGGCTTAACACGAAATCCAGCCTCCTGGGACTCGAACCACGATCTCGTCGTTCTGGGCGCGCAGTTGAAGCATTTGCATCGTCGAGATATCTGCCAGCCAAGGCTGCGACTGGTGGCGCTGAATTCAGACGGTCGATGGCGCAGCGATTTAAGATGCTAACAGTTATAACCAACCACAAAATCTTTATGAGGTACTGCTGAGTTCAAGTCTCAGTAGGGTGGGCTAAAAATTGACATTTCGTGTCCGTCAGACTCTTACTTTACGAGGCTCGCATTAAAATTTCCTTTTGTCATTCCTGGTATGGAAATAACTCATCTTAGGGCCTAGCCTCAACCGTTTCGTGTCCTCTTATTTCGGAATTTTCTCTTCCGACTTTAAGAAACACTTTTTGAACTTATTTAGCCAATAGTTAATATTATTTTATGTTTTTCCTTCGGGTTTTCGTATCGCACTTGGTTGGATGGGCGGGAGGTGGGCTGCCATTTTCCCTGGGGTTCGCGCGTTACAACATCATCGGGCTAAGCTCTTAGCCTTTACCCGCATAACTTCTTCACGACTCAAAATGTGGCAATCTTCATTAGTGTTTAATTTGGAGTAACCAAACTCATTTCCCGAATGCGAGTGCGTTCAATTGTAACGGAATGTATTTAATGTATTTGCGGCTGCTGCCAAAGTGTCGAATTCGTTTGACACACATTTCGATGGAACGACAACAAAACCTAAAAAAAACTAAACAAGCACAGCCACAAAATGGGCCGTGCAACTGAATAAATTAAGTGAGTTTGCGTGCACGAGGCAAAAATAACAAAACAACAAATTTGTTTAAACAATTGCACTTCCATTTGTATTTGTATTTATGTGGCGACAAAATGACCTCGCATGTGGAGAAAAATTTAACAAACTTTTAAATAGTCAGCGCAAAAATGTTGACTGAAATGCCTGCTTAATTTTAACGGCTTACTGGCTGGAAAAGCGCGTAACTGTGCGTAAAATTGTTGAAAAATTAAATTAAATTAATGGCCGAGTAAAGGGCGAGACTAATCAGATCAAACGAAAGACTTCAGACACAAACTGGAAACTAGAACAGTATCAAGCGCCGCTTCTAATGAGTACATCACACGTTTCCCATCAGTAGATTGTAGATTGAGAGCTGGAGATCAATGCAAATTGCCAAAGGCAACAGCAACACCAGAAAAAAAACTGTGTTAAACACACACACAAACACACATAGAACAGCTAACCACACAACTCGGCGGTGTCTGACCCATTTGGAATGAGCCGCAATAGTGAAAGAGAGATGGCGACGGCCAAAGATTCTAACAAACTGCGTTCAACTTTCGGTTGTGGTTGCCATAAAAATGAGAAATCTCCGTCTCTGGCCCCGGTAATATGATCAATCAGCATAACCATGCGTAAAGCTATTTTCGCTGCTATTTCGCTGCCATAGAAAGTAAGTTTGGGAATCTTTTCAGATGCACTGCGTTGTTCCTAATTAGGGTAATTAACGAGAAGAGGGGAAAAAAAGGTCATTGGGGCTGCTGCTGCAGCCACATAAATAGATACTGCAGGCGGCCAGACATTTTGGGGTCAGCCTAGGCTTTAATTTGTAGCTTTTACTTTTAACCAAAAGACACCGCAGGTGATTCTCTCGCTTTGTCTCTGCAAGGGCTAATCAAGCGTTGTAGATCAATGCCAATTGAAGTATCAACTTTCACCTGTTTGTCTATGCGCATAAGCGCTTCTGCCAAGTCAATAGAAATTAGAATTTCAAATGCCCGAATCAAAAATCCCACAATTAGTTGATTGAGTAGTGATGGTCAGGTAGCAGCAACAACACCATCATACTCACAGAGCTTAAGTCAACTGGAGGGACAACAGATCAGAGTAGACGCAGTCAACGAATCGGAACGGCTTGAACGAGGGCAGTTTGATTTTAAGTTCCAGTAGAGAGTTTTTTCCAAAATCCTCCTCATTTGAGCCAAATATTTAAGCGCCGAAACAATTTATGAGGCTTGGAATCAGGAGCTGCTTTTAAGGTACTCCGACAGACCCACCTTGGCTTTCTTTGATGCCCGTTCACCTGGAGAAAGCCACTGCCTTGACTGTTCTTTGAACTTTAGTGTGTTGTAATGGATCAATATTTCATCCATGCTTACGAATCGGTCCAAGAACTCTTTGAACATCCCCAAACACTCTGCTGAAAGGTCTTACATAGTGTCCATAGTGTGGAAAAGACAAACATTTGTGACAGAATACGGAATTTCGAGCTTCATAGAGACGAGCAAGTAGGTGGTTAGGTCATAAGCTGCAAAAAATTAAGAGCAACATCGCTAGAAAGGCTATGGAATGAAACCTTTTGTACTCAGTCGGTCGGGCACCAAGCAGACCTAAAGAAACTTGGAGGAGAATTGTCGCTAAAGAAGCGGAAAGCATCTAGGCAAAGCGACGGCTAACAACAGAGTTCGTTCGAAGGCCTCGGCCACCTCAATATCATTGTTCAGTTCCTTAATACCACAAACTGTTGACTGTTGTTGTTACAGGTCACTAAAACCCTTATACATATGTTTAAAATAATGGACGGCACCCCCTTAATGTTTGTAATAAAAACCTGAACGGTTTCCCTTTTAAAAACAAACCGAAATACCTTGTGTATTTCTCGTCTTGGCATTGCTAGAATGATCACTGAACAATGTTCAGAACAGCCAAAGATATAAAGATACAGATTCAACTCACAACATAAATTGGAAACCCCTTCAAACCCATAGCATAATTTCAGGCTGACATTTCTTATCAGAACTTGATTTTCACACAAGTGAAATTCAAGAAAATGCGGGCCAGATTGAGTAGTCGTGAAAGCTAAAAACTTGATTTATCAAATAATCATCGGTGAAAAGGGTTTTTCAAAAACCTCTCAACGTTTAGCATATCTACACCAATTTCATTTCAACACCAGTCACGAATACACAGATTTTTTTTTAAAAGAAATAATGGTTAGATAGTGTTGGGCAAACACTAAAGTTTTCGGAACGATTGTCTTTTATTTTATTGTCAGTTATAGTTTACATTTTTGTTGTGAGAATATAGAAATAATGGAGCGCCCAAGTTGTGTTAAGTCTCGTGAAAGAATTTAAAAGTGTCTTTCCACAATCCGCTCAGACAATAAAAATTGAACTTGGAAATGGTAATGGTAATTAAATTTTGAGGTAAGTCGTTAAAAGAATTTTGGATGACCCTGCGATTTTTTTGCAAGAAAATTGTTCATAATTGACAATCTTCGGCGGAATTTTGGGAATACTAGACTATTAACAGGTTTTATTCTTTTCTTTATTATTTCTTTTTAAAAATTAAGTCAGTTTATTAGTTTTTTTTATTGTTTATATACGATCTTTGTTCCCTATAACTCGATTTGAAATCTTGGGGGGGATTGAGCCATATTGGACTGAGCTTTAAAGTATACGTGTTTGAGTGTCGAAAAGATAAATTGGTGTTGGTCCGACATTAACCACCTCTGGTAAAATTAACGAAATTCAGAACAAATTTCGAATACAGTCGGAACTAAAATCACATTGGTTATTGGTGATTAATCTTGAATTGATATTAAGACTTCCACTTTGTATTGTATCAAAAGATCTCATATGAAATTGGCGATTAAGTTATTGTTCTGCTCTACTGTTGCCCATTAAAATTCCACTGCTCGACCAAATTTATATTTTAAATCGTTAGCGAGGTTTATAGTTAAGATAAATTAATTGCTATTATGAGAGAGTTAAAAAGATACTTATGTGTTTGTGTTGGACGCGAACCTGGTTATTCTTTATGGCAAAAAAAAGCATTCCGGTTCGGGTTCCAAAGTTCGAGGGTCCAAGAATTTAAGGTTCAGTGTTGTAGCTTTGTTCTGGAAGTTACTTTGTTTAAAAAAGCGGATTATAAAAGGATTCTAAAGTTTAGAATCTTAACCAATGTGGAAAGATTTTGGTCTTCGATCTGCTGGTTCCCCCTCATCCATGAGCAGCTCCAAGTGCTCCCCAGCCTAGGTGTTAGCTAATGGTGCTGGTGGTGGCTGTACCTGTGGCTAAAAGTGTTTCTCGGCCTTCTTAACTCCAAGTGTTCCCAGGGCAGAGCCTGCTCAAAGTATTTGCAGTGTAATAAAAATAATAATATGTTAGTTAAAGATTTTCGGGAGGAATCCACCGTCTTCTTACAAGTGTTCAAATGCTTCGAAAGAGTCGTTGCTTACTTTGCTGAAAATCAAAGATTGCGTGAGACTTCCCTTTTATATTTATCATTTGCATCATCATAGCATCATCATAGCTCTTTCGTAGATAACACAAATAAGTTGGTTGTATTTATTTTTATTTTATTAAATTCCTTGCCATCCGCACATCAAAAACAACACTCAGCTGTTTTCTTGACTCTTAACGCAATAACTCAACTTTGTGCCTGATTTATTGCGTTGATGACGATATCGATAGCAAACTCAGTGTTGTGTAAATGTAGAATGAATGAAGCATTAAATTTAATCTTTTCATCGAAGTTAAAATTAAATTTAGATTTGTAAGGCTTTCACCGATATAACTTCTACAATCATTCTTAGATTTTATGGACGATTTGTGACAGAAACCCCATAGCAAATTTCAAGCGTTTCTTGGTTTTGGCGATAGTTTTGGGGATTTGATCATTTTCAATCACTGTCAACACACTTTCTAACTGACGCACTTTGCGTTTAACAGTAGTTTATGTTAGAATAACCTATCAAACCGCCCTCGCCTACAATGGTAAAGTACAAAAGCGATTGCCTCAAGGTCGTTGCAATTGTCTCGCCGTCCAAATGAGCTAACTTGCTGTTGGCCAATTGCCATAAACGCCAACGCCAATTTCCTTTAACGTTTACTGATTTTTTGTTTGTAACCACAGCAGCTCATCAACTTTAATTGCAACTAAAAGGCAAAACGAGAATTTAATGCTAAAATCGCCTCATTAGCGCCTAAAGAGCTGAAATCAGTCGAAATGGAAAGGCGCGTCGTCGCTGTCGTCGCTGTCAGCCGTCCTTGTGCAATGTTTGGACTGCAAACGCTTTTAAAGTCAGTTTAGTTTGGTTTGTGCCAAATGCCGCAACTTGTTGTATGTCAAAATTGGAGCGTGGAGATGTGTGTGGTGTGGTCTGGTGTGTACCGTTGCCACATCTCGGTGACCAACCGTTGTCCAATTGCTGCGTTGCGTTGCGTAGATATTTGTGTGAATTTCGGTTACATAAGTTTTCTACAAATTGCTTGTCAAGATGTCCAATTTGGCTTAGGCCACTGTCTTGAAATTCATATGCAAACTGCTTTGGGAGACACCACCAACAACCACCCACAACATTCACTCAACAAACCCTGCGGCTCGATTTAATTCCATTTTTATTTCTCATTTTCGCCGAATACAAATCTCGCATTGAACGTGACTTGAGCTCAGCTGTAGACAAACAACATGAATGTGTTTGATTTTTATCAGTCTGGTCTACAATATTTCAGTTTTAGCCATTTACTTAACGCTATTTGCTTTGGCTTTGACTGGCGCCCATTGTTGTTGTTTTTGTGGTTGCTTTTTTTCTGTTTTGGCCGGCGGCAATCACAAAAACTAGTTTGCCAGTTCCGTTTTCAGCTTGGCTTATGCGGCTGCTGTTGGGTCTAGAAGTACTTAAAATTGAGGCTCCCAGCGACAGTGGCTACTTCTGGTCAGCTAGGTGGGTATTTAGCATTCTGCATGAACTTTATTTGGTCATTAAAGCTCATTAGATGGAAGACTATGAATTTGTCAGAGCTTAACTGTAAAATGCAGCCAAGTAGTGCAGGCGTCAAAGCCATTCAGAATTAGACTATTGAGTACACGACACGAATCTTTAGAATTATTTAACTTTCAAAATGGATAATTTCAAATTATACTTTTAGAATATACTTTTAAAGCTTTGCGCTTGTGTGCGTAGCAGCGAAACACAAAGAGCAACAAGCAAACGAACAAATGCCTTGTGAGAGAAGAAAATGACGAAAGTACACGTCTTAAGAGAGCAATCCGCTGAGCGTGCTATTTATAGAACAGAGTTCCCCAACGATAGCCCCGGGGGCACGAACTTACTTGCCAATTCTTCACGAATGCTTGCCCAAGTCAACCTTCATTGTGTGTTAGAGAGAGACACAGGCACGTTTTCGCGCCGTCTGCTTGGGGAACCCTGTTATAGAACACACGTATTCTCTTTCTCTCTATGCGTTTGTCGGCTGCGACGCCGGCAGAATTATGTGTTCCTATCCCATGGGATAGGCTTTTGGCATCTCTCTAGTGTTTTTCACACAAGCACGAACCCAACTTATCCCTGTGTAATTAACAGTGAGCACAGAAACGCAAGTAATTTGGCGGTAATCTTTTGTGCTCAACAACACAAGCACATTGTGCTGTCCTCTTCACTTGGTCGCTCCTGCTCTAAACAATACGTTTGTCATCTCTATATAGCAATTATTAAAAACTGTCGGTACTATTTTCAGAGGATTTTCTCGGAGGCCAACAGCTACCTTTTTATTTCAAAAATGCTTTATTTGCTTGGGAATGGCAAGCTAGCAATGGTACAGTCTCGTCCCAAGCAAATACAGACTGCGGACTTTGACGGTGCTCTATGACGGCAGAACCACCTTGGGGCAACTTCAGCTGATTACCTTCTGTTGTTTCGATCATTTTGCACCGGCTCTACTATTGTAAACAGTTTCTTGTCTGAAAACAGAGCTTTCATTCCTTTACTTTTAACCAGGGATGCCACCCGCTCGGAAATAATGATTGGTTAGGATCTTTTAGCCGGTTATTACTGTATTAAAAGTTGCTAAATATATTTCTAATAATTTACCAAATTTTAAAATGAACATCTACAGGTCTAACGAGATTTGATCTCGACCTTCGGATTGAAATTTCAGGTACGAGTCGTACTTGATTCTACTTGAAAGGATTGAACCAATCCTGAACATCTTGTATCAATCCGAAAAAGATCATTTCAAGTACGGATCCGTACTTAGAAACCAAATGATCCTGACTAGAGATTGAAGTAAGTAAAGAAAGAGCGAAAAGAAACCGAGAGCAAGTTCGAAATTGAGAGAGAAATTTCTCAGTTAGGGGTTTTTTGTGTTGTGGGTTTTTTGCACTAATATTGCCTTGGAATACCCTACAAGTTATAGCACTTCCAACATAAGAAGGTAGTTGCTGAACTGCAGTCGATGGGCCAACTCTGTTGAAAAACAACTGGGAGGTTCTTTAAAAACAGCGACCAGCCTCCATTGGAGAGTTGGTTGAGTCCAGATTTACCAGTTGTAAGCAAACTAATGACCTCGAGCCGGCTAAAACTTATTAGTTTGAAAATCAAAAAGGTCGTTAAAAACGTAGCTTAAGGCCAGCTCATTCTGGTCTAGAGGGCTAAATTTTACATGTTTTTTTCAAAATTCGTGGAAAGAAATCGGGTAGAGATTTTGTAATTCTGTTTTTTGTATTTGGTTGTACAATTCATGAAAAAAATACAAAATTAAAAATTCTGAATGCGAGGGCTGTTCAAAAAGTTATCGGGATCCAAAGCAGGCTCTTTCCAAAAAAGATGTGTCGATGGTACCCACGTTTCCGGGAGTTACAATTATCAGAAAGCAAAACGGAAGATGGGAAGTTGGTTAGTATGAATGCCTTTATCGTCCGTAGCAGAATTGTGAAAATGAAATTGAATTTGAAAAAATCGTCCGTATGCGTATAAAACGACTCCAATTTGATTTTGATTATATAGTAAGAGGGGTTTTATTTCCTATGAAATAATGACAATTACAAAATGTTCCAAGAATTAAAAAAAATACATACGCTTCGTTTCTCTTCGCCGCTTTTCAAAGACTAACTCATACAATTATCGTACATACGACAGCACTACCAATGTGACCGTACTTTACATCAATAGAAATATCAAGAAAATAGAAACGTGAAACACGAAACAATATATCAGACTGTTAAAGACTGATTTTAAATCCATTATGGCGGTTGCAAAATTCAATTGAGGCGCAGTTACAAATTAAACGTTAAATTCAAACAGAATCCTCCGAAACCGGCTTTTAAAATTTTTTTTCCATTTTTTGCAGTCCAGTGTACAAAAGATTGATGTAGGGACGATAGCCACGTTAATTCTGCATCCATAAAGCCCTACATCTTCAAAATCGGTTTGGTAGAACTTGAGAAAACGTGGGCACCATTTTAAAAAACGTGGTTTCTAGAAAAACGAGTTCAAAATTTGAAGTAATTTGAAAATTGGTTGTTTTATCGAAGACATTGGTCGACAAAAATGGCTATAACTCCGAAAGTATTTCGAATTTTGAAAAAAAATCCTTTTTGGGATAATATTTTGGAATATCTAAGCAAAAAAATGTTGAAAAAAATTTTTCTAGACCAGAAGGGGGCCCTAATGTTCTTGTGGGATGCTTTTTTGGGAATCAAAGTCAGAGAACTGCAAATATCACTTTTTTCTTGATTGTCTCAAACACAAAAAATTCTTACTCACATTTAATCAATCAACAAAATTCATCGTTGAATATATTCCGCTCTCTCTCTCTCCCTTTCCATATCTGTCAGCAGCAAGAGTTTATTCATACGAGATGATTTTCGCTCACTCGTATCAATCGTCGTTGAACCTAACGAACAAAACACTCGAACTGATTGGAATTAAGAGGAACATGATGATATTCATAGTGCCAACAATAGGATTGACTAAAACTGAAAGGCGAACATGCTGTGTATGCAAGTTTGATGCATAGAACGAAAAGCCAGTTTATTAATGTATGAGCTTTTTGCAATCGAACGAAGCAGTTCCCTGGTCAAAATGAGTTTAAGTATCGAGCTCATTTGAATCTTGGCCGTTTTTGCAGCAGTTCTATTTCGAATTGCATATAGTTGAATATCGACCAGCGGCGCAAATTGTCATTACATAATGGATTACTCCTACGTTACTTTGCCATCAGTATGAAGGAAATACTCCCATACAATCTGCTTTACTTTGACATATGCATGGCCGCTTTGTAAACGGAGTGTCCACAGCCTGCATTACTAGTAATAAAGGATGTATGCCAGAGCCGAACTGTCATCGGATTCCCATTACGAATGCGTACATTATTTTTAAAATTGTAGTGCAGAATGTTGGCAGTGGCGATTGTAGTGCATTACTTTTTCGACAGGCGTAATGCATATTTTCGACAGAACACGTTGAGCTCTGCGCCGCTGGGCGATCTCAATTTCATCTCGGTTATTCTTGCATCAAGCTGAATTCGAGATCAAATCAAGTACGAATATCGAACTTAAATCAATGTCGGATCCCCTAGGGGTCCGATCACAAAAAGTACCTTCTTGATTCAAACCGACTGATGTATCAATGCGAGCTCAATTAACAAGATAAAAACATATCATAAATATATCGTGCTAAAGTCAAGCAGCTCTGCCTAACTAAAGTCGGTATCAAAACAGAAATTCTGGGATTAAAAAATCCCTACTCAAGTTTCAATCCTTTCGCACTTGGTTTAAAAAAAAACCCGGGATTGACCGACTTCTGCGTGTTTTTACGAGTTCTGATTTGTACGGTTTCATTTCTATTTAAGTACTTATGCTATTAATTTTTGGCATTTGCTAAAATTATGCAAACCCGTCCATTTTCCTTTCAATTCCTTGAATCGCATCGAGTCTCCTTCATATAATTGATTTTCTCTTTAGGTTATCAACTGAATTGACTTTTGACCAAATTGCAAGCAATTTCCCTTATCTAAATTGAAGGTCACTTTTGCCATTTCCAGTTGGCTTTTTGTCTATTTTCATTGGATAACTTTTTTTTTGTTTTTGTATATTGTGCGCAATCCAAACTGGGTAACGAGAGCAGATGCCAATCAGAGAGCTATTATTCATAATGTTCGTTGTTGGCGGGGTTTGGCGCATTTCAAATAAAAATCTTGTTTTTTTGTTGCCTGCATGAGCTGCGCTTTCCATAGCTCCCCAGTGTTAGCCGTTGTATCTCTGTGCGGCTAACAGCGGCACTTACGTCACTTGGCTAATGTTAGCTAATTTATTGCAATGTCAATACTTAGCGTAGGTCCGAGTCGTAGTTTGCGATGAGGCTAGCTAGAAATTTGCATTCAGTTTTGAGCGATGCTTGAGCCAGGCAAGTGCTACTATCTGAAATCTTTAGATAATGTAGGAAGTGTAAGGCGATGGTGGGAGGGGCACACATAATGTCAACGATTTATCATAAGCTATCGGTTGACCCAATTTCCCATCGCCAGACCGACCAATTTCAATAATAACCAAAATCCTAAACAAATTAAACGGGCACGACTCCAACCACACTGGGTGAGTGTGAGTGTGAGTGTCTTGTGACATCATCTCTATCTCTGGCTCTGGCTATGGCTCCGCGGCTGCTGTGAATGAAATGTGTTGGCAATACAGCAATTCATTGGCGGCCATTATCGCCTGCCGGTCATCTATGTAAGCCGCTTGTTGTTTTGGGTCGCTCTTGTCCAAGATAATGATGATCAAAGTGGATGTGTTTGTCTTCCTGGCCATGACTCGCTCGCAATGTTCTCATAGCTACCAGGAAGCTGAAAAGTGTTGATCATCTCGCTGCACCGTTTGGTTATTGATATGTGTTTAATACTCCCAAAGATGGGAAGATGTGGATGCGGCTGTTGTTGCTTTAGTGGCTACTGTTTGGTTTTTTTGTGTCGTTGGAGCGGAAATTAAAGTCATGCCATCAGATATATGGGGTACACTTGGAAAATAGATCATGCTGTTTGTACTCGAATCCAGGGTGGAAACTTCTAAAACTCATTGAATAGTTGAAGGACAGGTTCAAGAAAATTTTGGCTTGAACTAGAGATGGGCGCGGTTCTGCGGATATAAATGTTGTGTTAAAAATGTTCGGGAGTCCAAAAAATTCCCTTCAATCAATAGTCGACAATACCATACTCTTCATTGTAATCTTTCTACGCTCTCTTCCACCAATTCTACAGGAAAAATTAAGTACTACAAATCCGACTAAGGCTGCCTTCACACATGAAACATGATATTCTAGTAAGCCTGCATTTCCCCCTGAAATTCTATGAATTTGAACAAGCTATTCAAATTTATCACATGCAAAAAGCAGTACTACTAGGGTATCATGTCTTATGTGTCGAACAGTGTGAAGGCAGCCTAAGTTCGATATTTCCAAATCTGTTCTTTATTCCGAACGTTTTCAAAGACTAAACACAAATCAAAATCAAACATCGTTAGGTCTGTTCGTAGGAACGAAGATAGTATGAAAGAGGTTTAGGTTTTTTTTTTTTTGGGAATTCTTATGCTAGTAGGCAGATCAAGTTTATTTTCAATTTTTGCTACGCTCCCTGCCGCCTCAATTAGCAGATAGATGGTTAGTACTTTCTAAAGATATTTAGTAATGAAAAATATTTATCGATTTGCCGAAGAAATGATAAAGATCGGATGAACGATAGTTGAGTTATAAGAAAAACAAACTATTATACTGGGTAGCACTGGCCGCAACGGCGCACAGTGTAAGATTTTGCCAATCTAGGTGGACTTTAATCAAAAAAAAAAAAAGTGCTTCAAATTAAATAATTTTTTTTTAAATGCTAGTAGAATATCCACTTGTTATGAAAATAAACAAAATTTACAGTTGAATTGTCATTAACAGCAATAAAATAGTCATTAAACATGCCAAATTGCAACGCTTGAAAAATTCAATTTGACAACTCGCATCAGGCACAAAATTAAAGTGTTTAAAATTTAGCCTTCAGTATCTTGTTTCCAAGAAGAGCTATTTTTTCCTTATTCTTGAATAGTTGAACTGCAAAAAATTTCAATACCTGGTCTAAATACCTTTACTGGAACATTTTATATAATTTTTTTTATAAACACCCAAAAACTAGGCAAATTGCAAAAAAACATGTTGCTTTTATGGACTACAACTTGCAAGTTCCATCGAGTTCGGCGATGCCACCACATGGAGAACAAGCGGGTGGATCCCCAGAACATATTCACAAAAACAAACCGTCCGCATGTTTCCGCCATTTTGAGTTTTTCGTTTTATTGTAAGACCAATTTTCGAACAAAATCACGTGTAATTCGCATGTTTTTTCCTATCTACTCTGTCAGTCTTAAAACTATCGTTACCAAACCTTGCACAATGTCTTGAAATACATACAGGCTGTATATGTGTCGTAACCGGCCTGATCGGATGACTGTACCATATAGCCGCCATAGGAACGCTCGGTCGGAAAACTAGTTTTTGTGAGAAAAACTTTTTTGTTTTCAAAGGTAGCGTCTCTTAACTTAGTATTTATTTAGATAATATGCTCTCACGTAATTCTACAAAGTTTTATCAAAATCAGATAACTATATGATATACCTTTCAAAGGAACGATCGGAACAAAAACTAGTTCTAGAGAGAAAAACTTTTTAGTTTTCAGTGATAACGTCAGCAAACTTGTCAATTATTTATTTAATATGCTTTCACACAGACTCTATCGTATAGCTCCCTTATGAAAATCGTGTTCTGGCTAATACTGAAAAAAGCGATATTGTATGGGAGGTGGGAGTAGTTTTTGTCCGATGTTGTTCATCTTAGAAGCATACTTTCGTATGGCCAAAAAACTCTTTCATTTCAAATTTCAAGTCGATATCTCTTAAACTACGGCCGCAAATGATTTAAGTCCCCCTAGATTGGCAAAATCTTACACTGTGCGGCGATGGGCAGCACTTCACACACTTTATGCCTTTTTTTGCCACTTTGTGTGGCTTCTAACTTAAATTGATGAAATATAGACAAATTTTGGGGGTTACTACTCTTAATCGGGCTTGATCGAGTTTCTTACTTGTTTTTGTAAAGAGTGATCCAATAAAAAATTTTTTTTCAATTACAAATAAAATACAAATAAAATGGAATTGGATGGTGGAATCTTTGTTATGGATTGAAAGAACTATCTCCAGCCTTTTCTTTTTAAAGATAATTTCATTCAAATGTTGACCGCGACTACGCCGTGAATGCTCCATTCGGATGGTCCAATTTTGGATCACTCTTTCCAGCATTGTTACGGGTATCTCGCCAATTACACGAGTTATGTTGGCTTTCAAGTCTTGAATCGTTGACTTTACGTAACCCCACAGAAAAACGTCCATTGGTGTGACATCACACGATCTAGTCGGCCAGTTGAACAGTTCCGGAACGCGAAATAAGCTGCTCACCGAAATGATTTCTCAATAAAGCCCTTGTTTCGCGCGCTGTGAAAGCCGTAGCACCATCCTGCTGAAACCAAATGTCGCCTACATCAAGAGCTTCAATTTCAGGTAACAAAAAGTATATTATCATGGTGCGGTAGCGCTCGCAATTGACGGTTATAATCTGTCCGGCCTTATTTTTAAAGAAATGCGGACTAATGACTCCAGCAGCTCATAAATCACACCAAACAGTGCATTTTTGTGGATGTAACGATAGTTCGAGAGCCTCTTTGGGTTGCTCATCAGCCCAAATGCGACAATTTTGTTTAGCCACAAATGTGCCTCGTCACTGAACAAAATTTTTGCGCGAAAACAGCGGATCTTCATTGAGCTGTGGCAGAGCCCATTGAAGAAGTTGGGCGTGTGGTGGCGGTATGAGTCTTTCCATAATGATTTGTCAAACAATCCTTATCAAAAATAAGATGACAGTGTGACACCAGTTATGCGTGAAAGAATAAAGAAAACCTCTTAATGAATCACCCTTAACACACTTCTGCGTGTTGATTTAAACCGAACCGAACCATACAATCTTATCAATCGACTTGCAATGTAATTTTTTGTCTGAGTGTACCCGTTGATCGCTGCCCTGGACCTGAATTTATTACCTTGGCGACTGCTGGGTAGGATGCGGTTCCCAATTCACCGTTACAAGCACAATTTATGCTGATTTTAACCCATTTGCAAGCACTGCACGCGATGTTTGCTTGACTTGACCCATTTGGCAGGGCCAGAAACTGATTTCAAACAGAAAGTTTTGCCCGCAGGCAAAAAACCCAAAAAAAAATAAACATCAAAAATTCATGATTTAGCATAATCGTGTGTGTGTTGGGGGTGCGGAACCGGTCGAAGATGGTGTTATGCATGCTGTATATTTACATGATTAATCTCACTTCACACTTTGCCTTCTACCTCTCATTTGCAGCTCTCACCATGAAGTCACACACACAAATACACATTCTCTGCTCGGCACTGCACTTAATCGTAAGTATTATCCCCATAGAGTTGCAGCCCGATTCTGGGCCATCAATCAGCCAAAGCCAACCCAGCTATCCAGCCAGCGAGTCCGTGAATGACAATTGCATGCCAATGCGATTAACCTGAATATGAGAATGGATTCGGGCACTGGCGGGCATGTTTGCTTTCCTCGCGCGGTGTGCCAAGTTGCCAAAAGTGGCACAGCTTCATGTCCATGCTAAGAGATTCTAAGCCGCTTTGGCCGCGGCTCAACCTCTAACCCAGCGCGAGTTTCTGGCGAAAGTTTTTTTTTTTAGCGAGCCTTAGAATCGTGAGAGTAATGGTGTCTCCTTCAAAGCATGCAAGAAAACACTACGAAAATTAACGTTTTGTGAAATTTTCTATCCATTTTAATTAAAAGAGCTTAGACCCTGGCATGGAGATTAGAGGCGGCATTACTGTCGTCTTGGTGTGATTTATGCCAAACGCTTTATGAGCTGCTGAGCTGGTGTTGCTGCTGGGGTCAGACAACTATGCTAATGATCAAGTTTTATCCACTTTCTTTACAGACAATCGCAGCTCTAACGACACATGGTGCACAGATTCCAACGGCAGCCAGTGAGTACACAAATAAAATGTAGATTCAAATGTGTAAAGTTTAGAACTTAAGTATTTAAAGTCCAATGTTTATGGCTTGAAGTTAAATTCTTCGGTATCTTGAAGTCGCTGGGTTTAGTTGAATCACTGGTTAGCGTTTTGAGGATACTGATGTGTTTCCCTTGAGGCTACTTATTTGATGTGAATGAGAAAATAATCGTATTTAGCAGAGTCCGGCACCCTTTGTAGCAGCGACGTCGATACACCGACAGTATACGAGCTTACACTGCTCTCTTTTGCAACAAAAAACAAGTGCTAACTGAGAGCGCTCCTATCTTTTGAAGTAGCTTATACTGCTCTCTTTTGCAACAACAAACAAGTGCTAAATGAGCGCGCTCTCGCGTGGCTAAACACACACACGAATTGCCAAAATGACAGAGTATACACAGAATCAACGGAGAGCTTTTCAAAAACTCTCTTATGCTTGGTAGGGAACCTGATGCATCAAAGAAGGTGAGGCGCTCAGCGAAACGTTTAGAACAGGGGCGCCCATGCCCATTCCGCAAGCCGCGCATTTGTTGTTGTTTGACGCAAAGGAATATCGCACGCGTATACGGCTTACGAGAGCCATAAGCTTTCATAAAGCAAGAACAAATTCATATGAGTGATCTTTTCTCTTTCTTTCCTAGCAAAAGTTTTGTTGTTGGCGAGAGCAGACCTGCAACAACAACATCAAATATGTCTCTCTTCTCTCTTCGATGTCTCTCGCAAACTCGAACGCAAAATCAAAGTTGCTTGGCGTAGTCGGCACTCGCCTCGCTCGCAGTGGCCCGAGCGCTTTTCGCTATTTACGGCGGCACACAGAAATTTATAGTATAACAAACAAACAAACAAGCGATCAGTGCAAAATAAAACCCACTCTTTAAAGTCCGAATTCGGCCAAACAAAAAAATACGTGCGCTCACTACACACTAGAGACCTGCACGATTGATTCCGGAATCGTACGTGTGAGTAAAATGATTATATTTTTAAGGCCTATACTCAGATAAGATAAATATTTAGTTTGGTACGATATTTCACATAAATAGAAACAATTTTGTACAGCTTTGAAATCTGAATACGTTTGAAAAGGCATCTTATTTGTATGAAATTGTTTCTATTCATGTGAAATATCCAAACGTACCCAAACTAAAAATTTATCTCATCTGAGTTATAGGCCTAAATCTGTTACTACGTTTATGCTATGAAATTCACGATTTCTTCAATTTGCAAAATCAAATTTATTCCTGTTTATGCAGCTTTTGTAAATTCACAAAATGACCACCTTTTTGGCAGATGTGGCAGCACCAACGCAAACTTAAGTAGGCTGCGCCTCTGGATTTTAATAGGGTGGTAACACATAAAGGCGGGGATCAGCTGTTCGATTGTAAACAAAGGCAAATTGAAATTGAGGAAAAGGAAAAAAACGTGCATTGGTACAAGCCAGACGAGCATTCCAGGCAATGTGCAGCCTTCTACTCATGCAGTATTATCCAGCTGCCATTTGAGCGGCTAAAATGTTTAAAAATGTTGAATCTCAGCAACAGGAACTGCGTCATTTTCAGATATTTCGGCGTTGACAAATGCATCGGACTCCGTAAACCTTTCATATCCTTTACATTTTGAAAAATGGAGTAAAAATCGTCAACAGATGTGTCGACACCAACAGCCGCTGATACAGGACGCGTCCCAAATAGCTCATTCAGTTCCAGAAGTTTTTTAAGCAACCGAAGCTTAGTTTTTACTTGCTCGCTACATTTAAACATATTTTTAGCCTTTAAATTGTCGGAAAGAGTTTTGTATTTGGCGTGTTTATTTTTAGTTTTCCATCGAGCTGTTTTAATATGTTGTTTTCCTTTACTAAGCAGAATTTGGCCACTTTATCGTCCGCCCAAAACGATCGCTTGTCTATCCTTGATATATGTTGATTTTTATGTGCTTGATAATAAATTTATGTGCTGCAAAATAAAATTTTTGCTAAGGCACAATGTTACCAGACATTGAGAGAAAAAGGATCTGGTAGCATTTGCGCAACTTAAGTTGGCTACGCCACAGCATTTCATGAATTGACGGCGAATTCATAGTCAACTTTCGGGTGTAAGTCGAATTCATGAAATGGTGTTTATGCACGCACTTTCGGACCCATTTCATGAAATGATTTTGCAAAATGAGCATAGCATTAACGTAGTGTGTTACTTTTTGACACGATGCCGAGTAATAATCATGGCATCGTTCGAGTATAATCATCAGCTTACTATGTTTGGTTGGAAAAAAAATAAATTTAGGGATAAAATTATTGTTTTCGACTATAGCGAAGATGTTGCAATCGTTGATGATTTGCGCATAGCGATACTCCCGCATGTAGGCACTCACGCATAGTACAAACCAAAGTACTTGGCAGTTCACACCGAATGCTTGCCGAAGTCATGCGCCACTGAGTGTCAGTTAGAGACAGCCACATTTTCCTCTATTCTTGGGGAGCCCTGGTATATTCCAACAGCAACTTCGTATGTTCTCTCTCTCTTCTCTTTCTCTCATATACCTCTTGCGAAATGGAACGCAACAACAAATATGTATGAGTGGTCCTTAGCGTAGATTGTGTTGATGGCGACGAATGGTTTCGTGTCCCGATTAGGGGATATTCGCCCGCTTTAGTTTTATTTAAAATATTCATTTTTGTTCAGAATTTAACAAACAGAAATTAAATGATTATTTTTGATTATAACGATTACGATGCCTATGTGACGATGCCCATTTGACAGCTAGCACTACGCGGAAAATTTGATTTACTTAAGCTAGGTAATCAGATAAATTTTACGTGCAGGTCTCTACTACACACTAAAATTTTCAGACGCTAGCTGACAGTGCTCTCAGAGAGCGTCTCACCTTGTTTGTTGCATCATGGGCTGTAAAACTCCTTGATAAAATGTATTCTCAACGCATTGATAACTTTTCTCTGCCGACTCTAGATAAATGTTCCCCAGCCTTAGCCCCTGGAGACCGAGCACACTCGGTAAGTCACACCGAGTGATTGTGTCAGAGAGAGAGAGACATATTCCGTCCTCCGATCAATAAATCTGAATAATATGTTAGGTGGGAACACCACCAGCAAACCTCTTTACAATTAAACCCAGCCTTTAGAATGTAAAATTATTAGCACTCAAAACCACAAGCGTAGCAAATCATAACCAAGAATCCATTTTGTTTTACGGATTACTGTTTCAGCCCGTCTCACCTAGGAAATTGAAGTTACTGATTAATCGAAGATTTTGTTGAGTTGAAAACAGCCAATAAGCCTCCGCTCCCGTTTACCAAACTCATTTTTATGCCTCTCTTGTCGTTGCTTGAGTCGTTACCAAATCGTTACCTGGCCAAAAGTGTTGGCCCCAGCTAAGCAAAAGTCAATTCATGTCTTGGTGGTCGCTGCCGAGAGCTGTCTTATTGAAAAACCACAGCAATCTAGTGGCCAAACATTGTTGCAGCAGACTTCCTTTTGGTTGCTTTCACAACGCCAACTACTCACCAGACGGCTGGCGGAGGTCGTGGCGGAGTAGGGGCAAATTTTGCCAGCGGGCGGGTCCAGCCGCATGCAGCGACTCCAGATAGTTGAGGAACTGCTGGTAGGTGAAGAATTGACGTTGCGTGCTGAGGGACTCCTGATGGTATGAACAATGTTGATCGAAGATCCATTTGCGTTGCTCGGGCGTCTCGCAATTGGGCAGCAAATATTGAACGCGTTGTATTAGATCCCGGTAGAAGAGCTCCGTGGAGGTATAACTGTAGAGAAACATTCTAATTAAATAGCTTAATCCTTTTATTAAAACTTACACAAAAGCCCTGTTAATCTTGTCCTGCACTTCCGGGCACTGACAGATAGAGTGCAATACTCGGGTAGGCTGTGGATGTTGCAGGAAACGCAGAAATAGCGGTGGTAAGAGACTAAAGCGCACACAACGCATTAGATCCATCAAATGAGACTGACGCTGGGGCCAGTCATGACTTAGCCAACGCACGGCGGACATGAATATCTAGAAAAGGAAGAGGTTAACCTAAGCCGCACACCACATCCTTGCAGCTTACCTCAATCTCACTGTTGACTCCCACATTGTTCAGGCTTAGTAATTGACAGACTGCCGACAAATCAAGATTCACAAATTCGCTCGAGGCCACCAGCGTCAGGAAAAACCTTTTTATTCGGGTGAGCATCATAGACTGAAATACGGGCATCTCAAATTCAGCAGCCTCCCGGAATAAAGAGTAGGCCACATTTTCGGTAATTTCGACGGCATTAACCGCAACCCAGCACTGCTCCACAAGCTCATCTATATCCAAAAACTTGGCCGCATTCAAGAGCTGCACCAAGCTCTGGCAATGGGTTAGCTTACAATGCTTCGACTTAACATCCAACATCCAATTGTAAATGGTATTGAAAGCTTTTGGCGTTACCTGCTCCATTGGTAGCCGTGCCATCAAAGTGTGGGTCCATTTGCCGTTTAGAAAATACTTGGAGTGGGCCTGTAGAACGACCAAATGGCAGTGAAACTTGTACTTGCCCACGAATACATTAAAGGAACACTTGGTGCCGTCATTTAAGAGTCGTAGCAGTTTGGGTCCTATAAACGGTTTCAAAGGTTGCTTCCCGGTCAATTTTTCATCACATTTGCAAATGAAACTCAAGGCGCTAAAGTTATTGTCCAGTGGCAACAGTAGATCGTCTTTGGAGGTGGTAATGAGGCTATAGAGAGAAATAATGTTTTTAGAAGGTGCAAAAAGGAACACAGCAAGAAAGAATACTTGCCCGTGAATCTGCGAATTGAAACTCTCAACCGAGGAGGATTGCTGAGGTCCGCCACTTGTGATCAGCTAAGGCAGTGAGACAGAGAGAGAGAAAATGAAGAAAAAAAAAACATAAAGTTACAGTGTAAGATTTCGAACCTACTTCTTCATTTGGAGCTGTTATAGGTGTCTGCTCGCGGCCACATATAGTCGTCGTCATAGCCGCCGTCAGATCTGTAACCAATGTATCCAACTTTTCTCCCCGCTCTTTTGCATAATCTTTGATCATTAAGTCAGCCATCATGGTACTTAAAATTTTGCCTTGATCCATTTAAAATAAAAATTATTTCATATATTAAAACTGTTTTACAGAGACTACAAATTTTCAATGAGAATTTTAGGTCAATGAAACTTTGAGCTTGATATTAGGAATACTCAAAAACACAACAAAAAGTAAAGTTAAGGTCCCGCAGGAAAATAATTTGCCCAAATTTTGATGAAAAATTGACTAAATAGGCCAACTTAGGAAACTTTTCGGCTTTTTTTGATCAAATTGCTTACGTATGGCACCATAGTTTTAGTTTTTAAGTTGTGCAAAATCTGTAATCATGGCATTTTAATGAAAATTTGGGACAATTTTTGGGCCACTTAACAAAATTTGAAAATTACGCAAATATTTTATCAAAGAACCAAATTTTCATTTCAATTTTAAATGTTGTGGATTGATTAATTTTTCCAATAGAACCAAAACTGGCAAATATGCTGATCTGAATCAAAGCGTACACCGGTTCGGTTTCTGGTTTAGTAAACCTTCAGTATTTTGTACCTTCCGAGCCTAAAACCGAAGTCAAATACAATAAGCAGCCCTATTTAGGTAATTAAGATGTCATTTGACTATTTTAAAAAACTTTATTCTGATTGCGCTAAAAATCTAGAGATGGGAGATCCAAAATACGGAAAAAATAGTGATTTAGAAACGATTTGTCCAGATAGCTGCCATGTGTCAGATAATCCTACAATTTACTCTGTTATTCGTTAGAAAGATACTCTATGTAGTAGATGTAAAATCGGCCCCAAGTGTATTTTCGAGGTCATATTATATTTGCAAAAAACTTTTCAAAAGGAGGTGGTGCACCGCGTTGTCTTAAGCTGTCGGTCATAGCTTAAGCAGTAATAGCTAAGCAGTATGCTGATTAGCAGTCAATGGGCAAATACTATACTAGATAGAACCAGGAGGTTTTTGAAACAACTGTACAGTTGGCCTGCCTCCTTTGTGGTGTTGTGTGTTCCTGTTTCAAGCTATGTGGAGAAATAACATGACCTCGAGCCGGCTAAAACTTGCTTGTTTGATTATTATAAAGGTCGCCAAAACTGTCACGATATTGTATTATATTTAGAAGAACTTATTAATGGATGTTTTATTAATGGGAGTGAGGAAAGATAATAAACTTGTATGGAAAACATATTTTTATACTTTTAAACGTCATGTTACACGGAGAAGAAAGCATTTCCGACCCTATAAAGTATATACATATACGGTCCACAGAAATCTCTAGAGATTTTGCCGACGGTTGGTTTGTAAATCTCTCGAAAAAATTCGTTGGTGCCACAGAACTTCTAGATTTCATTTTCTCTTTAGAAAATCTAGTTGGAACACCAGATGTTCCTATTGATGTTCCATCTCTAAAAACAGGGCTGAGTCTCTCGCCAAAAAATTTCCCTTATTTTAGATGTGGGTTAATTTAATGATTAACTCAAATTTTTTGATTGTGTTATATGTTTTATGATGCATTTTTTAATAATAATTCAATTTTAATGTATAGATTTCTCCACCAATATAATGCAAAATTTAAAAATTAGTTAGCGCCAAACATGAGGTTTTTGTTTCCATTCCTTAATCCGCTAGCTGTCATGCAGAGGGCGCCACTTCGACAAAAAGGCGCTAGTGAGAAAAGAGCTTTCCAAAATCTCCTAACAAAACATTGAGGTTTGAAACTAACCAAAAGAAATTCTGTGGCACCTAAGAATTGTGGAATTTGGTTGGAAGAGGTTTCTATGGCACCCCCGATATACTTGATTAGCATCAACAGCGGAGTCAATATAGCCATGTCCGTCTGTCCGTTCGTCCGTTCATACGAACAAACAGTTCTCAGAGATGGTAAGAGATAGAGGTTTGACATGTATGGAACATAAACTTTTTATACTTGCAGGCAGATCAATTTTATTTTCAATTTTTGCCACGCCCCCTCTCGCCCACGCAATTTGAAAAAAAAACCGTCATATCTTCCACAGTTTGGTAGATAGAGGGTTTGTACCTTCTAGAGATAGTTAATAATTATCAATATGTATAGATTTGACGAAGAAATAATAAAGTTCAGAAAAGCGGTTCTCAAGTTATGACCAAAAAGACAAGTGACCCCCCTAACCTAGGAACGACGGGATCCAACCTTCTTCCAGAGGTTTTAAGGTATACAGCCGTGATGTGGATAGGTAAATAGTACTCAAATAAACCCTAGACTTAATTTCATTGGGATAAGTGGATAAGTACATTTTTAACTAATTAATTGCTTTGAAATGTAGACTCTTACTCCGCCCACTAGGTTTGTCAATATTTTATCCATATATTGATGTTTTGGATGTTTTTTTTTTTTTTTAGTACACAGAGGGAAAAAACCGAGAACATTGGACTCAAAATGAGCACAATCGTTACCAAAAAGTATGCATGAACGGGTTTTCTCATTTGTAGTACAATGTTCTCACTTCAAGAACAATTTTTTGAGAACGCAAAAACTCAAATTGAGTTGATATTGTTCCATTTTTGAGAACATGATTTGAGTTAATATTGTTCCGTTTTCAAGAACATTTTAAACTCAACTGGGAAAAAAATTTGATTGCACTTTGGACCAGGTGTGGGCGGATTCCTCACATTTGGGTGGAATAGGGAACGGGGACATACCTCTTTTGATTGGAAGTGAAGGGAGGCAAGACTCCTGGATATGCGCGCCTGCTGCTTCTCCCTCCACCCATATATTCCATAGGAATCAGAAACATCGCTTCAACGACCCACTCCACCTGACTCGTTTCATTTAAGTTTTTCAGAAAAACACAGAAAAATTTGTTCGGGCTTGACTGGGATTTGAGCCCGGTACCTTATGCACTCAACGTATGGAATGACGCGCTAGCCCATTCAGCCGTTGAACAGTTTTGCAGATGCACGTCTAGAGGGCTACTTATGCTTTGTTGAGCTGACAAGAGAGAGATCAAAAAGAGAGCCAACTCGCTCTCACTCGCTCTCTCTCTTGTATATCTCTCTGTTGAAAACCGGTTTTGTTGTTGTTTAAAGCAAATATTATCCGATTGAGAACAACTTTACTCATTCCAAGAACATTTGGAACATTTGTTCTCAAGAATTTTGAGAACATCTTGTTCTTATTTTAAGTTGAAGGCAACTCATTTTCTGAACAGGTTTTTTCCCTCTGTGTCGAATTACCCTTCCCAGTATTAATTGAATTTATCCCTTGGATTCTGTTGATTAACTTAGTTAAAATTAAATTTATTAAAATTGCATTATTCCCATTCTGATTTGCACTAGAACTACACCAGAATTTGCCTCTTTCCTTGGACCAGTTAGTTAATAGTTCAACGCATGGTTTCTTCCAATTCTTGTCAATGTATCAGTTTGGCTCCGTTCTTGTCTCAATTTAACTAAACCTGCATCTGAATCTCTCTGTTGGATAATGCAGTTGCTTCTTCTAGGCAGACCATAAAAATTATATATAATAGAAAGCCATTAAATGTTTTATATGCCAGCCCAACTGCTGCGAGTCCAAGTCCCCCCATCACCCAGCCAAACCGGCTCTGCATGCAATTACTTTGCCCAGCGCACATGCTGGAATAGAACCAAGAGTAAATGATGCGAAATGTTGCCAGGTTCGTTGAACTAAACCATGGCATGGATGGGCATCCATTTTGCCTCTTTGCCACAAAAGCCACTCTTAACTAAGTGTGTACACACTGGCGAACTGTCAGAGACGTGCCCGAGGCCAGGCGGGTACCTTCTGCCAGCATGTTGTAGTTCTTGGCTTTGCTCTGATCTGCTTTTGGCTTGAGCTGGCCAAGCAGGAAATGACAAGAGTGGAAAAAAACCCTAATCCCCAGACAGGAATTCACCACAAATAAGCTGGAAACTTATTTACATGACATGTAACACTTATTCCTCTCAGTGCAGTCCAAGTGCAAGTTCAAGGAACTTCGATTCGTTCTAATGCTCGCCTCCCCACTGCTTCAATGGGTATTCAATGTCATGAACATTGCGGTGACTTCTTCCGCATGCTGACGGCTCCAACTGCGGCACAGCTGAGCTGCGACTATGGTGACTTAGGCCACGACTAAATACTGCTCCCATGGGCGTCTTTTGTGTCTCGGCTTTGTCTTGGAGTTGTTTTTTCTTTTCTTTTTTGCAGCTTCAGTTAACTCACGATGCCATGCTAACGGCTCTTCAGGTTCCGATCCTCTAACTGTAGTTTCAGCTGCACAAACATTCCATTTTGGGAGTGCTTGTCAGGTTTATCTTCCACACAAATCATTGCATCTCATTTCATAACTTTTGTACTCTTGCAGAAGATGCACAAAGCTCGCTAAACGAAGCCATTGCAGCAGCCGAAGCGGAGGCGGACGCCGCGGCGGAGACCGAGGCCAAACCCACCGTGGAGCCAAGCGTGCGCGTAAAATGTCTATCGGGCTCAATGCTGATCACCATCAAAGATGCGCCTCCAAATCATGAGACTGGCCTGTTCAGTGGCATGATCTATCCGAAAGGCCTGTCGAAGAATTCCACATGCCTGAGCGAATACAGGTGAGTGGTGCCTGGTGACTGCCTCATCATTTAGATAAGATCATTCTATCGTGGCTTTCTCCTGCAGAGATCATGTGGGTTCACTCCGCTACAAGCTGCCGCTGCGTAGCTGCAATACGATGCCCAAGGAAACGGTAAGCCCAGAACTCCATTTAAGCTGCCAAATTAATAAACATCAACCAACTGGCCTATAAGGCAATACAAGCTGCGGCATCCAACCGATTATTGGTTACAAGGTGAAATCCATATGCCAACATGATTAGCTTGATGGGGATGACGCGTTCAGTCATGAAATTGCCAATGCACGCACTTGACTTGAGGCGAGCTGTAGCACTGACTGTTTGGCATTAAGCTAATGAATCGTGTTTATGGCGATGGCTTCGAAAAAAATTAAAAACAACACATTTAATGGGTACATGAAATGGGCGGTTTTAGTGCGGTGTAGGCCATTAAATGAACCGTTGTGATTCGATATGCGGAATTTTTGTGTTCTAAATTTGACCTCGTTTTCTAGACTTCCTAAAATAGTGCCAGTAACCACTTTTTCTTTATCTTTGGAAAAAGGTTTGAGATTACGTTTGAGTCAATTTCAAAACCTTTTTAAGAACATTATGAAGCCTAAGGTTCGGTTAGCGGGCCGGTTCCAAAGCTGCTCGAACCTAAAGTTTCGATTCGATTTGGGTTTATTTTTGTTGAGGGCGCTCTAAAATTGTCAATCAATACTCGAATGGAACATTCCAAGGCTCCCAAAAGTATCTGGTCTTTGAAATGGGGGGTAGCCTCTATCGAATCTTTTTCAAAACAGATGGAGATAGACTCGCAGTCTTGATTGGAAATACATCTGAAATCCGTGTGTGTTGGCTCTTTTTAGTCTCTAAACAAGTTGTAAGGAATACGTCGACCCATGACATAAAGCGTCAAGCTCCTAGATCTGTTCATTACGGTTTGATTCAGTTTTAAATTCTCCGTAAAAGTAGCTTTACTTTCAACTTTTCAATTGACTTTCTAAAAACGTATTTCACAGAACTCATCGCGCTTTGAATGAATTGATTTTTTGATTCCGTTCCGTTCATAAGTCGAAGCAAACACGACGGTTAAAGTACACACAAAACCTTTTCAGACTCAAAGCCTTAAAACACAGCTGAGCTACAAAACGTCAGCTCTCAGGATCGAATATAACACGCGCTCGTTAGGAACAACAACAACGCTAAAAAACCTATGTTGTTGTCGTGCGTTAAACAGGCAATCCCGAAAGCCGGCGCCAGCGTTTTTGTAGTGAAACCGCCGGCAAACGCAACGCCATCGGTAAAAGTATGAAGAGACTTCGTAGCGCTCGCTGCTGTCGTTAAACTCGCTTATGAACGGATCCGATCAACACAAAATCATGAATTATGAGCGACGACGCAGTCGTTTCTTGCTTTTGGTGAAAATCGTTACGCCCCCTACGCAAAGCGGCGACAGCGGACGACGTTTTTAAACACTGTTTGAATCAGTTTTATCAATTCCTTGCTCTTTTCCGCAATGGGATAGCCTCGCGTATAGCCCTCACGTATAGCTTATGGCTAAGCGTAGTGCCACAATAACTTCATATGTGTTCGCTCTACTCTTTTTCTCTGAGCGAAGGTTTTGTTGTTGGCTGCGAATGATTTCGTGGACATCAGACCAAGATACAACGAACAAGGCACGGTGCTCTCTCAGCTCGTCCCAAAGAACTTCAGTGTAAGCGCACGTTTTATATTTTTATACCCTTGGAGAGGAGGGTATATTAGAATTGTCCGTATGTTTGTAACGCATAAAAAGAAGCATTTCCGACCACATAAAGTATATATATTCTTGATCAGCATGACGAGCTGAGTTGATATAGCCGTGTCCGTCTGTTTCTATGCTATCTCCTCCGTCAGTTTTAAAGCTATCTTAACCAAACTTTGCACGAAGTCTTTTGGTACAAATACGCTGCACATTTGTCGGAACCGGCCAGATCGGATGACTATAGCATATAGCTGTCATAGGAACGATCGGTCGAAAAACTAGTTTTAGTGAGAAAAACTTTTTTGTCTTCAACGCAAACGTCTCCAAACCTCGTATTTATAAGTTTTCTATGCTTTCACATAATTCCACCAAGTTTTATGAAAATCGGACAACTATATAGTATAGCTGCCATACAAAAGATAGGTCTGAAAAAAAGTCTTAGTAAGAAACACTTTTGGTTTTCAATGCTATCGCTCCCAAACTTGTTACTGATCAATATTATATGCTACCACACAATTCTGCAAAGTTTGATCCAAATCGGATTACTATAGCATATAGCTGCCATAGGAACGATCGGTCGAAAAAGTAGTCTTAGTGAGAAAAACTTTTTTGTCTTCAACGCAAACGTCTCCAAACCTCGTATTTATAAGTTTTCTATGCTTTCACATAATTCCACCAAGTTTTATGAAAATCGGACAACTATATAGTATAGCTGCCATACAAAAGATAGGTTCTGAAAAAAAGTCTTAGTAAGAAAACCTTTTTGTTTTCAATGCTATCGCTCCCAAACTTGTTACTGATCAATATTATATGCTACCACACAATTCTGTTAAGTTTGATCCAAATCGGATGAGTATAGCATATAGCTGCCATAGGTACAATCGGACGAAAAAGTAATTTTAGAGAGAAAAACTCTTTTGTTTTCAATAGTAGCGTCTTTATACTTTCCAGTTATGAATATTCGTTTCAACACAATTTTGGAGAGTTCGATCAAAATCGGATGAATATATCGTATAGCTATAAAAACTTACCTATTACTTATATATCCAGCGTTTCTATCGAAAAAATTTTTTACTATTACGATATATTGCTGTCATATACAACAAACTAGCAGGCCTATATCATGCATCCCTCTATTTTTGTCTTGTGTTCTCGACGAAATTTCCAATTGATGGATTTCTATATGTGTAATTGGGTGTGTAAGTGTAGGTGGGAAGATAGAGAGTGAAGTAAGGTTTAGAAAGGTGAAAAAATTAAAAGTTTTGGAGGATAAAGTAGGGTAGTCACACCCAAAAAAATAAATTGCCTAAAACCGCTGAAAATAACCTCAAATTTAGGCGATTTGACCTCAAAATGGCGCCAAAGACATCTTATCCTTACTTTAAGTGTAATGACCTTAAGTTTTAAGGTCATTTTAATCTGATATAAGGCAAAAAACTGCCTTGTTTTTACGATTTTTTTTCCAAAATCTAAGGTCAAATTTCCTCAGAAATTTGACAATTTATATTGCACAACAAAGAGAAGTCAGTCAACCCAGAGTGCTTTGGTGGTGGGCGTTATTAGTGTTAAATAAACTCTTCTTTCTGAAAAACATAAAAACTTAACCTTGCTGGGATTCGAACTCGGGTCCTCCGGTGGTGGTGAATGATTACTAACGACATGGCGTCTCAGCCTTGTCAGCTACGGTCGATAACCGGGACGTAGCGTAAAATTGCCCTAAAAAAGCTATCAGTTGTTCAAGAACCGCGTGGCGCAAAGGGAAGAGCGTCGCTTTAAAACGTGGAAGTCGTGAGTTCGATTTCCTAGTGTAAGCGCACTTTTTTTATTCTTTTTATTTAATTTTTTTTTTTTTTAGTGGTTTTTTTTTTATGGTATTTTTTTTATCAATCAGTTTATTGCATAACAATCTATTTGCTGTCCCCAACCTTTTCAGTATTGTACAATCAGCTGCTGCAAAATGCACAGTTAGTCGGGACTTACACGATGAAGCAAACTTCATAAAGTTTTCATAGTAGGCTTGAAAATCAAAGGAATTCTACTAAATTTGTTGAACAAAATGCAAAGAACCACACGTGTATGTCTTGCCTATTGAAGTTTGCTTCATCGTGTAAATCCCGTCATACTACTTTACTGCTTTGTACAATCGGCAGAGGATCTAAGTGCATTGTTAGGAAAGAGATTCTTTGTAAAAAAAACAATTTACGCATGCAGTGGGAACCGAACTCACTCAGTTGCCATTACGAATGGTTAGGAAAAGTTACCTATTTTTTAGGCGACATATTTCCTTAACAAAACTGGCTAAAAGTTTGCCTTTAAGGTCACATTCTGGACAATTAGGTAAAAAATTACCTTGAAAGTTTATTTTTAGGCAAAGCTTAATTCTAGGTTTCTTTCTTCTTTGAGTGCAGACAGCCACGAGCACACACACAATCCAAAATCGGATTTCTCTTTCTATTTCTTGTCGCTTCTCTGTTTTAGAGTCTTCATAGTGAAAACTCGGGTCCAGTAGCCAGGTGCTAGAAAACTAAAGGGCAACCCTCGTCTACCTAAAACTTATTCTTCAGTGGTCTTATGTCTGCGGCCACTTTCAAGTGAGAATAGAAATGTAAATTTTATTAATTCTTTGCATTCAAATGAGCTGAAGAAGATGTGACGGCATTTGTCAGCATACAGCAGCCGCAGCAGCAACCTGCGTGTGGGTGAGACAAGCCACTGACCTTCTCTCCAAAAACAGCCATAACCATCACAACACGTTTACATGTGCACAAATCGGGCCTTTTCACGGTCATTCAGTGACAACGGCCTGGCCAATGAACGCATTTACTTGACACCCCACGGTTGCCAGCTGAGAACAAATTGATTTTTTTTTTTCAAATTTGAGAGCTGTTCCATGGCAAATTGAGACTCACTGAGCTCATCATCTAAGCAGCAATTAAATTTTAATTAAAAAAATATAATACTTTACCCTCAACCGCAAAGAACGAACCTGTCTCCTTCTCTACTTGGTTGAGGCAAAACTATTCATTGTGGATTTAATTATGCTTGACATGTGCCCAGCTTTGACCCTGACGTGGCATGGCATTTTAACACGCCATCTTTTCACATTATGTGCCTTTTCCACTGAGCTCATCTTTGCATGACGTCAGACCCAGGGAACGTTGCAGTTGGCTTATTGATTCTCTCTTATTGGGTAAACATTTTTTTAACATTCTGGTGTTTGTTTATGAACTTGACGCAAATTGCTTGAGTCCACAGAACAGGCGGCGGCAAAAGGACAAAAGACAAAAGACTCAGGCCACAAACTGGCCAAGAAGAAGAAGAATCTGACACAAATATTTCCAACTCAATAGATCGATCGATTGATCGTAAACGCAATTAACATTTTGCAATTTCAAAAATTGTGTCAATCCACTTGAGTAAAAGGAAAAAAGCAGCCACAACAACAACAACAACAATAAATTACAAAATCTCTGCCCCATAAATGCTGGGAAAATTACATTAAATATATCACAATCGGACTTGAGTCTGTGAGTGTGTGCGTGTGTGGATATGACCATAAAAATGCCGACAGCAGCCACTGACGATGCGTGAGTTACAGGCGCATTTAACTCATATGGGTGCTAATTGAGATTTCAAAATTCCAGCATATCTGGCGTATGGAAGACAAATTCAAGCTCTCTGAAATATACAAGCCAACCCTCGTCTACACACGCACAGAAGTGTCATGATGATATAATAGCTTCTCTGTCTACCGTTAGATCCCAGCTTGAAAGTCTTTAATGTCATTTTATTATATACCTTTTATTGGCCCATTGTCTGCCAACATAACTGTCAACAGTTCTTGGCCTTAACACGGCTCAGCCATTCCTCAATTAAGTCTCACCTCGAGAAGAGCCCACTTAAATGAAGAACTTCCGTGCCCAAATCCAAATCTGTACTGTACCCAATTAAAGTAACTTCAAACAGCATCGAAATTAGCACAAGACCCAATGAGCGCACAATTACCGTTAGGGAATGAAACGAAGAGGCACGAATGTGGACGTGTGTGGCCATTAAAATCAAAGCTGGAAGACCACCAACCAGCAGCCAGCATAATCTGTAACGTAGCGGAAGTACACACTTGCATCATCCAGTAAATTTTCATTACGCCAACAGACACATTGCTAATTTCTGTAGAGGCCAGAACGTCACACTTGGCTGCCTGCCTTTAGCACCATTCTATGACAACATCAGGAAGTGCTCTCCACTTTGGAAGACGGCGGCAATTGAATCGCACATTAAATTTCTTACTGGCAAAGCGGCGATTTCCAGTTGCAGCCAAGCGTAACTCTGCATGCATAATGAGCGGGGGAGGGGGGGAGGGATCCCAACCATTGTACTTGAAGCTACCTAAAAGCAGGTTCAAGCTAAAACCCCGCCCGAGTCGCTGATATGGCTTCTTGGTTGTTAAGACAGTTTTACTGTATTTTCTACTGGCCATTCGAATGGATGCCACATGGATGTTAACCGGCGGCAAGTTTGTTGTTAAAGTCTTTTGTTAGATGGTGGCAATTTGACGAATAATTTTCACTTTAATGTGGGTTGCTCTTTGGATTAATATTCTTTTCTGTGATGAGGAGGCATTAGGAGTTGGATTGCGCGTTTAAAACTTTTCACTTTTTTCGGATAGAAATCGTTGGAGGAGTTGGATGGAAGGAAGAAGTATAAAGAAATTAATTTGAAAGGACAGAGACGGAAGCTCTATCTCGCTTACTTTGGAGAGGTTAAGACTAATGTCTAAAGTCGAATAAGAACCATCAGTTTTAATTTTTCCTCTTTCTCACATTTGCTACTTCCGCAGAAGTCGTTGCGTGTGGCCTAAAGCAAGATGATTTTTATGCTGGGGTCGAAAATAGTCTTGTAACCTTCTGAGTTGGAAGTGGGACAAGTGATCCTCTCTATTGTTTAGCCACTTGGAGCTTAAGTTTTCTAAAATCGTCTCTTACACTAACAGAAAACTAGAACGAATAATTTAAATGTATTCGTTCTTGAATTTTCAAGAATTTCGCTCTTGGAACCGGACTAAATTCTTTCTCAATTTGGTTCTTATAGGCAAGGGGAGTGAGGGGAAGCAAACTTTGAGAGAATAGCGTTGAATGAAAAATGTCAGGATCAAAAATTCACTCTTGGATCAAGAATTTCGCCCTTGGATCAAGAACTTTCACTCTTACCGTACTCTTGAGTACGAAAGCTCTTGATTCAAGAGTGAAATTCTCTATTTTTTCTCTGAGTGTAGTACCTCAACAAACAACTGCCCAAAAAAAGTTTTGTGTTATTTTTATATGGAATTTTTGATGTGAAACATATTTAATTTCGGAAGATTTTAGTATGCGTAAAATTTGATTTCAGCGTCACGTGACGCCGTGAAAGAGGAGTGAAAGATGGGGAAAGAGGTGGAAAGAGGGGATCAGTGACTTAACAGCGACTAAATAGTGACTTAACAGAACGGTGAGTAAACAGTAACTAAACAGTGACTTAACAGTGACTAAACAGTGACTGAACAGTGACTAAACAGTGACTAAACAGTGACTGAACAGTGACTAAACAGTGACTAAACAGTGACTAAACAGTGACTAAACAGTGACTAAACAGTGACTAAACAGTGACTAAACAGTGACTAAACAGTGACTAAACAGTGACTAAACAGTGACTAAACAGTGACTAAACAGTGACTAAACAACTGACTAAACAGTGACTAAATAGAGACTAAACATGAGTGAACAAGAGACTAAACGGAGAATTAGAGAGAATTATTTGAGTACTTCAACTTCCGTTTAGTTTTCTTCTTTATTTGAAAGACCGCCTTTGTTGATTTGTATACAATTAAAATAGCTTTTGATTTTGAAATTGTGAACAAGAAGACTAAAAGGTGCTTATTAAATTATTTGGTACTTAACTTGTTTAGTTTTTTTTTGAAGACCGCCTTTGTTTTAATATTTTTTTTTTAGCCTCATGTTTCGCATCAAAGCTTGTGAGTGTTAACGACACTCATATCTATTTTTCATTTGGCACTTACAAATTGATTAAAGAACTGATCAGAAGAATTGTTGTTTGGAACAGCAGTAGGGGGCAAAAAATTTGGAGTTGAAAACAATTAACAATCACCAGCAGCAACGCAAGCCGCAATCCCGAGTTGCAAGTTTCAATTTCCCTGTACGACGTGTGGCTGGTAGGCAAAACGCAGCGAGGAACAGCCACCCGCGACGCAAAAGAAGAAATAAAAAAGCAGGGGGAGTAAAGGCAAGGATGGTAGTGGTGTTGGCACGGTAGGGAAGTTGTGGACGTCACCGAAAAACAACTCGCCCTAAAAAGTGCCATTTTCGCCCTAATATTTAGAAAATCGCCCTAAAAAAAGGGCCAAAGGCGACTCGCCTTATATTTAAGAAAATGCTTTTCTAAAAAATAGAAATTGTGTTCTAGATTTCAGGGCAATTTTTCTAAAAAACCCTTAGACAATTTCAGCTGTTATGTCGATTTAAAATTCCCAAGCGATTATGGCAGCGCTGGCATGAGGAGGAAGCAGCTGGCAGTAAAAGACTAAAAAAAAATTGTAGAAAGAGGAGGACGACCGACCACAGACCAACCGTGTTGGTTGTTGTTGGATCCACCCCTCTAACTTCACCCAATCACAACCTCCCGTCACCTCTTCACCAACCCACTTTTTTTTAAGCTATAAATTAATTTTGAAATAAGCATTAACAATTATTTTTTTACTTACTCTTTACTGGGACTTGAACTCGGGACCACTCACAAATACTGAACACACGGACGACGTCTTAGCCCACTCGACTATTAGCCTTAAGCAAGACGTTGCGTCATAACCGTAGTTAAGAATGTACGCAGTTGGTCTAGTTGACATGACATTCGCTTAGCAAACGTGGAGGCCTGGGATCAAGTCCCAGTAGGAGCAAACTTTTTTTCTTATTTTTATGTTTTTTTTATTGTTCGTTTTGTTTTTTTTTAATTTTGTTTAGCGACACCTGCGTTAAAATCGTACCTACAGTGTTGTATTTCGTACTCACTTTTGCCAACCTAATAAGAAGCAAGGGTCGTGGTCGAGTGGATAAGACATTAGCTTAGAAAATGTCGGGGACTGGAATCAAGTCCCCGTAGGACCATACTGTTTTTCTTATTTAATGGTTCTTTTTTATGTTTTTTATTTATATTTGAGGTGTTTTTAACATTGACTATATTTTATACAATCCTTTAATCGATTTCATCTTACTTGCTCAATACATCAACATTCTTCAGGCATTGCGAATGGACATTAGTGTGTGTAAACAAATGCCATCACATGGACGGCTTCGTCATTTTTTCAAACATTTTAAGAAAGGTGGTGGATTTCAAAAACACTTTCTTAAAGGGAGGGGTTTATTTTCTTAATTTTAGGGCAAAGTACCCTAAATTTGTAACAAATTTTTCTTAAGTCAAAGGCGAAATTACCCTAAAAATTAGAAAAGGCAATAAAGCAAATTCACCCTAAAATTTAGAAAAAAATATATTTTTCTAATTTTTAGAAAGTTTTTTCTAAAAAAATTCATTTTTGGGGCAATTTTTCTAAAATTCAGAAATTTTTTCTTAAATATAGAATTTTTTTCTAAATTTAAGGGCGATTTCGATTTTAGGGCGATTTTCTTAAATATAGAAAAATAATTTGGCGAGTGTAGAAAAAGGAATATAAAGAAGAGAAAAGGAAAGTAAATACTTTTCTTATAATAAAATAAATATAATAAAAAAGTTAATTTGTCTTGTTGAAGCTTTGAAGAAATTTTAAGAGTAGCTTATGTAAAATCTCTTCATTATTAGCAGTCGTAAGTTTTGATATTGCAGTATTGATAAAATGCTGAGTTAGGAGTTGGTTTTGGTTGCACCTAAGAGAATCTCTTCTCTTAGTGGAGATGGTCTGGATGGGTATAGAGTGGAACCCAATAGTACTATTTTGATGATTACTTATGAGAGGGGACACCAAGAAGGTTATTCCATTCTTTTTACTTTTTTTATTAATAAAATTTGTCCGTTTTGTTTTTTTACTCACCACTCTCCCTTTTTGAATTTTCTTTCGACTATGATTATTTTAACCATTTTGACCCCTTTTATAAATTGTTGTATATTGTTTTAAAATATTTTAACCCAAAATATTTACATGCCCAGCATCCTCAGGCCTTCCGCAGCAGCGGCGACGATCGTCGTGACTATGGACGTTCACTGGACAAGCAGCAGCGCTCTGATGACGATGATCAGGATGAGGAGGATGTCTACGAGTTGACTGCCCCGCTTGACGATGACGATGTGACCAACAACGAAATCCCCATGCCCGGTTGCCATATGAAAATCTACAACGATGAGCACAAAATAGCTGATGACGTGAAGATCGGTGATCCGCTGACCATAGTCATCAGCATAGATAGACAGCAGCTGTATGGGCTGCATGTGACCGATTGTATTGTACGGGATGGATTAGGTTGGGGTGAGCAGCGGCTGGTGGGTGAGGATGGGTGAGTAGTGTAGAAACTGTGCTACAGAATCTGCTTATTGACTTTCTTTGCCGCAGTTGTCCCATGGACAATGAGATTATGGGACAGTTCAACTACACCCAGGATCGATTGGCGGCCAATGTGACCTTCCCGGCCCACAAGTTCCCCTACACCACCTCCGTGTACTATCAGTGCAATGTGAGACTGTGCGCTCTTGAGGATCCCAGCTGCCAGGAGGCTCCTGTCTGCAGTGGTAAGCGACCCAAGCGTCAGACTGCTATCGATGGCAAGGATGAGGATGGTCTGCCTGCCACCATTGAGGTCTTCTCCGGACTCTATGTGAATGAGAACGAGAATGCCAATGATAATGAGGACGATGCGGTGTACAAGGAGAAGGTACAAAGCTCATAAATAAGTTTGACTTTTAAACTCATCCTTTTTCTTCTTCAGACCCTAGAGGATGCCTTGTGCGTGTCGCAGCGCACCTTTGCCATAGCCATAGCCATTGCGGGTCTAATCCTCATGCTGGCCGTGGTGGCCGCCGTGCTGTGCATCATGGCCCGCCGCAGCACAAAGACCGTCTCCAACTCTGGCAGTTCGATCTACAGTGGACCCTACACGAACACCGCCTTCTCGCACAGCAGCTAAAATGTGAAAATTCGAAAATTCCACATTCCTCCAAATGGAACACTCAAAGTGTTTAAAAATCAGATGACAGCAGGATGAGATTCTGTTGCGCAGGGTGTCGCTGCGGTAGTCAACTTCGAACTCCATCTAGAAAGGGAGCAGCTTAGTCTGTAAGGTCACAATTTTAGGCTTAGTTAAATGTAGTCTTAGTTTTTCACAAACCTTGTGCAGAGATTACCGGGCAATGCCAGAGATTGCCCGCTAATGTCGCAGAGTCTCTCGGAGCCTCTGTTCCGCACAGTCGGTGTTGGACTCACACTTCCCTGCAGACACTCGAACCACCTACCAGGTATCCTACTTAGAACCCTAATTTAACCACTCGGAACTAACAACGAATGCAGCAGCCGACGCTCAGGTGATATTTGTACTCGTATTTCTATTTATTAACTTAGCGGATTACTCTACTGCCAAAGGTCCAGCTCCGCGCACCTTAGTTGAATGTCGTCCCAAACAATTTCTTGTCATTGCTTAAACTTAGACTACCCCCCAACCCATTTCAGTATGCAGCCGTCCAGCCAATCGAATCAAGATAATAATAATAATGTGTAACCATTCTCAAAATATGCTTAGGATCTTTGCTCGGCTTTATACGAGCATTCCGTTGCCGCATACAATGCAGGGAACGCTCGTCTAGAGCCGCGCAATGCAAAATGGACAACAATTCAACTTTAGTTTAGATCTAAGCTATTATTAATCAATTCAAACAATAAACTCAAATTGACTATAACCAAGTGTCACTCATTGAACTTGTCAGGTTTGGAGTTACAACGGAAGCGGCACGAGAAAAGAGTCACGCAGCAGTATTGTTTGGAAAATCGAATCAAACGGACCATTGGACAGGTAAAATGAAATTCTGAGAAGGGTTCGGTCGGGAGAATAAAACCCTGCGGTTTGTAAAAGCAACGAACAATAACAATATGTAGAAGACGTGAAACCGGCCCTTAGAACAAAGTTTTTAAAACTTTGAGCTTTAGGAACTAGCTAATAGATAGTTTGATAGAGCGATATTTCAAAATTTCAGGGGTAACAATTTAGAAAATCTGTTCTGTCTGCTCGATCTTACCCAAGTCCCTTTATTTTTGTTGTCTTTTATTTTTTTGAGCGTGAAAGTCAAAATTTGTGTGAACAGCTGTTCACCCAACAAGTTTGAAATGGACGGGAAAGAGAAACCCGATTTTTGTTTGTGTGTGTGCTCGTGGCTGTCTGACACATACGAAATCATTCGAAAATGTGAGAATTTGGTGTGAATGGTGTTCTGCTAGAGTCGCCGTGAGTTGAGGTCCTTGGGTAAGACTCTCTTTAACCTTCCCCTTTGAAGAACTCCTTGGATTCTGCGTCTTCTTAGCAATTTTTTAGCCAGTTTGTTGGGGTGGTGTGTTAGCTTGTCAAGGTAAATGGCAGCCTGCTTATTGATAATATCTCCAACCATATAAACTCCAAGGTCTTTTTCAATATCCCTGGTTCTTAGGTACCATTTTTAAGGATTTTCGCCTGGACCACTCTAATCTTTGACAGGTGAGATTTCGCCGCATTTCCATAAATCTGTAGGCCGTATGTCTATGCCGGTGCCAGAATAGCCTTGTAAATTAGGACTTTATTCCTTGTTCTTGGAGTTCAGGAGCCACCCCATGGCAGCTACTGCCTGAGCTATTGCCTTGACATGGTGTTTAAAAGTCAAACTTCTGTCCAGTGTCACCCCAAGGTATTTATGGGCTGCTTTTTGCTCCATAATCTGACCGTGCAAGAATACTACCGAGCAGGTGTCACGACGGGTGTTGGCCCAGTTGCTTAACCCAGGGACCATCTAATACAGAGTACCCCAACGATAGCCCCGGGGGCACGAACTTACTTGCCAATTTTTACCGAATGCTTGCCGAAGTCAACCTTCATTGTGTGTTAGAGAGAGACACAGTCACGTTTTCGCGCTCTCTGCTTGGGGGTACCCTGATCTAATATCTAGACAGCACGTTTGCTCCGTCGAACCAAGTTCAGTTTCAGACTGCAACCTTCTTCGTCACGAACTCGAACCGTCTTCGTGACAAACCCGAACCGTCTGAGCCCTGTCTCACTCGCATCCATCAGCCATGCTTTGGCGCAACAAAATACAACCGCGACAGAGCAAGACAGGGCGAGGATTGATCCTGAGCTCCGTAGCAGCGCAGCTGACAGCGAAGATGGACTGAGCAAACGTGCTGTCTAGATATTAGATGGTCTTTGCTAAACCTATTCACCCACTGCACCACGAAGCGAACGTCAAGCGAGAGTATTGCAAAACTATCGCATTCGAGCACAAAAGTGATACGACAGGCGAAAGTATCGTCAAAGTATCGCATTCGAGCTTGAATGTGATATGTAAATAGGGAGAAAAATGATATTGACGAAAAACGAACAACCGATGCTGTTGTATTGAAAAAAGGCTCGCAATCGATTGGTAAAATGAGTCACAAAAGGTATCAAATAAGGCTCGAAAAAGGCTTGCAAACGAATCTATTGCGAGCTATCGTGAACGAAACTTTCTCTGCCGCAAACTGAGCGACGGGTGATTAAAGCAGCCCATCCACACACGAATTTGTTCAGCTCGTCAAAATGTTCGACGTTAGTGGAGGTGTTCGTGACAGTTTTTTTGTTCGAGGTTTTGTTCGCAGAGAATAGAAATGTTTCTATCTTGCGAGAATAGCGAACATGTTCGTCAATGGATGCGAACAATTACACGAACATCATTTGTCAAAAATATCTGTAGAGTGAACACGTGCCCAAATGAGCATAAATTGTTGCTAGAATTCATTGAATGCCCCAAAAATAATCAAAAATTGCTTGAAGCTAATTTGTATCGCCATCTAGGCCATGTGTGTTAGTTCTCGCTGCCATATTTTCATGTTAACTCGATGTGGTTTTTGAGAAAATGATGTTCGTGAGAAATGTTCGCCTGGTTAGTGGGCAAACGGGCAAAAATTCGTGTGTGGATGGCCTGCGAGTGTTTTCTCGATAGTTTTTCACGTTGATGTTTCGCGTAAGTTCGCTAGCGATATTTTTTACGAGCTTTTGGCTCAGTGGTCAGGTACTCTTGAAGCGCATCTGTGGCTGAGTATATGCATTTCTGGAGGATAAGAATGGCCGTATCTTCAGCAAATTTTGCGATAACAAGGTCTTCGAGCGGAACGCTACAGGCTTTGAGTATATAGTGAGTAAATGAGAAAATATAGCGTATGGCCTAACACGCTACCCTGCGGCACACCAGCCCGAATGGTTCTTGTTTG
>JAEIFU010002596.1:0-41131 GCA_018904235.1 Lordiphosa stackelbergi
GCCGTATTGCTGCGGGATTACTCTACTTTGTCTACGAATGGGCTTGATTTTGGTAGATTTAGAACGAATTTTTCTTCACAGAGAAGATGACACAAGGTTTATTATGGGCAACTTTAAGAATTAGTCCGCCTACTTGCTAAGTATGATCCTGTTTTCGTGATAATCTTGTTCGAATAAATTCTGACTAACAAGCTCTTTGACTCTTTACCTATATGTCCAACCAAAACTAACTTAACGCAACTTTTGGAAATTCAGTTCACCAAAAAAAAAAAAATTGAACAGTGGTAAAGAAAGCCAAAATATTTTTCGATGATATTTGGGTACCCCGCACATTTCTCATAAGGACCAAACAAGCCCAGTATTGAGAATCAGAAAGTCCAAAGATGATTCAAATATATATTTCTATTGAAAGCTATGATAAAACTGCTCAAGGAATTTCTAAATGATTTTGGCCTAGGATTGAAGCTGATGGCTTGCATATTGAATCAGAGGCCAGGTTTATGACAGTGTTGATGGTATATCTGGAAAATATTGAGAAGTTCAGCCGATTTCGAACCATGCTTAAATCCTTCAAACAAATCAAACACGAGTTTTTGATTTTCCAATATATTTCAAACCCTCGGGATTCGTCTGGTGGAAAAGGCACAGCGTCCGCTGAGTCAGCTGTGGAGTTGATGCTTAATAATAAGGAAGCTAACTTCGCATATACTGAAGTTTATATACCCTTGAGCATGATATATGCTGCTGGTTTGATATATGGCTATACGATATATTCACAAGTTTTTCTCACTAGAACTACATTTTGACCGATCGTTCCTATGGCAGCTATATGCTATAGTCATCCGATTTAAATCAAACTTGACAAAATTGTGTGGTAGTATATAATATAGATCTGTACAAAGTGGGAGCGATAGCATTGAAAACAAAATAGTTTTTCTTACTCAGACTATTTTTCAGATCTATCTTTTGTATGGCAAGCCACTATATAGTTGTCCGATTTTGGATAAATCTCGATGAAATTATGTGACAGGGGTTGGGAGTGAAAGCATTGAAAACAAAAAGTTTTTCTCACTAAAACTACTTTTTCAACCGTCTGTTCCTGGCAGCATTATGCTATACTCATCCGATCCGGCCGGTTCCGACAAATGTGCAGCGTATTTATACTAAAAGTCTTCGTGTAAAGTTTGGTTGAGATAGCTTTAAACTGACGGTGGAGGAGATAGCATAGAAACAGACGGACAGACGGACATGGCTATATCAAACTCAGCTCGTCATGCTGATCAAGAATATATACCTTTTGCGTGGTCGGAGATGTTTCCTTTTGTGCGTTACAAACATCCGGATACTTTAATATACCCTCTCCAAGGGTATAAAAAGGGTACAAGATATGTTGGAGTTGTGTTGATACCGTGATTGTGACACGAAATCATTACAAAGATATTTTGGTAACTCTAGAACAGTTGACGGAAATGACATCCGAAATAGAGGAAATACCAACCTTAATTTCCGTAAACTTATTTTTTGCCGTACGATAGATAATTGAAAACAACAACAGTCGAAAGTTCAAAAGAGGCGATAAATAATAGGCTGAAAAAAGCAGAAAGAGAAATAATTTAAGGACCTCTCTTCACTGGTTCCAACTGTTCACTGTATAGACACTGATCAGTGCACTTGCTTCACACTTTGGCCACAATTTTTCTGTTACGATGACATAAGAAGTCGTTGGCATAAAAGGTCAATCTACTCATCCGTGTTCATACTCAAAAAGCTCGAGCAGTAATACTTGCATCCAGTAAAAACTTCCATTTCTCAGTATAATTCAGCAGCCCTCAGCAAATTTGCATGAAATTTATTTTCAATCAAAAACAAAATTTGAAAAGCATATGCGATTACACAAGCTTAAAAATGCAAATGAATTCGCGGGTTTACGCTTATTAATTTCTGCACGTTAATTCTTCACGTGGTAAATCGTTTTTTTAATTTTGGAGAGTATGTACCACTCTATTTTGCATGAAAATATTTATTATACAAAAAAAAAAAACATAACTTTTGGCTCTTAAAGGGTTTATAATTTATTTTCAAACAAATTTGACTTGCTAATTTTGCTTACAATGCGAATAGTTTTTCGGAAACAGTGAACATTCCTAGCTGTTGGCTTCCAAGTATAAGGAATATTCAGAATCTTTTTCGCAAAAAGTCACTTGTGGCTTGAGTTTGGTAATCTTGCTTTCTTTCCCACTCCGCTTCTCATTGTTCTGTAGGGACTTCAATCAGTAGTGTTTACATTTGTAGGTTCTGCGACCACATTAAGTAACCTTTTTCGACCAAATTTGTTTAAGTGTTTCCTGCATTGAATTACGTTAAACAAAAATTGAACTTGAAGTCCGATTGTTGAATTTATAAGATGGATATACTTATGGATAGTCCTCTAATCAACCACATTTTCAGTTTTTCGATTTCATCCCGGTTTTTAAAGTTTTTTTTTTTTTTTTTGAGATGTTGTTGGTTCATTTTTATTATGAAGAACGTTATAGTACAGCATCTAAAGTATCTTTGAAAAAAAATTTCAATAAAAATATCAAAAAATAAGTCCGTTACAGCAAATCTTCGGAGCCAACTCGGGAGATGTGTGGTGAACAAGCTTTTTGTCAACATTTTCTGTCTCTGTCACAGCTAAAATGCGCATTCCGTCAATCTCTGCTAACGAATTTTGAATTCTAATTGATATTAATGTCATATCATCTTAACATTTTCGCGATCATTCTCAATCGCTTTAATATCAATTCCAAAAAATGGTATTATTTTGGACCGTAAATATATTTGTTTGTACCCAATTGATATGATATTTTTTTTTGTTAATTTTAACCAGCAGATATCCATATGAACCTGATCATTTTTATACACTTGAAAAGTGTACTATAATTTTCCCTAGAAGTTTGCAATGCTTAGAAGGAATCATCTCCGACCTCATCTATACTTATAAATCTGTAGGACTGACATATCATCAACCCACAGCCAAAACTGCTTATCCTACAGATCTAAGATTTGCCGTAGACCTTCGTTTAGTTAAGGTGCGCACTAAGAAAGAAATTTTGGAAAATTTGTCTGCAAAGTGATTCAAAAAGGCAAAGAAAAATTTTTATGGAGCACATAAAATGATAAGCTGTTTTAATAAGAGAGCGAGAGAGTAAAAGACTCTCTGAGTGACAGTATGTGTGCGTGTATGTGTGTTGTGTGTTTTGTTTACCAAAAACAAATAGCGAACTCATCCAATTAAATTTAATTTTATGGCACATTCTGAACACATCGATAGCTTGAAAAATTTCAAAATTTCAACAAGCTAGCAGCCAAAAAAGTACATACATATGTAGCAAAATAAAAGTAACGGAACCCGCTCAGATAATATTTTAGACTAAACTGTTTTTCTAAGAGCGCGAGAAAGAGTGAGCATGAGAGGGATCACACTCTCATAAATTAGGTCTCAGAGAGTCATTCATCTCTTGGCTCTCTGAGACAGATGACTGCTGCTACGTGTGTTAGAAAAAGTGAAGAGCGGTGGAAGACGGAAAGGAGGGTGGAGAGCGGGTGCAAGAGGAGGTGGGGAAAATTGGGAAAGCCAATTTGAATTGAATTATAATTGAAGAGTGCTGATGCTGCTCTGAAATGCATAGTCCTTAAATAATATCGCAAGACCCGAAATTCACTATGTGGTCGTGCGGCAGAAGTATGTATTCAGCATCCACTTGACTGGCAGGGACTTAAAACGCGGACAAAGTCAAGGCGGGTTCAGCTAGTAAAGGATGTATATATATTCTCGACCAGCATGACGAGCTGAGTCGATTGAGCTTTGTCCGTGCGTCTGTCTGTCTGTTTGTTTCTACGCGAACTGTTCCCTTAGTTTTGAAGCTATCGATTTTGCACAGAGTCTTCTTCTGACTGCACGCTGCTAATATGTCGGAACCGCCGGGATCGGATGACTACTTCTTGTAGCTGCCATAGAAATGATCGGTCGGAAAATGAGTTGTAGTAAGGTAATTCTCGAAATAAGCGCATGAGCATTGTTAATATCATATGTTTCTAAGCTAATCTGCGAAGTTTGGTCGCAATTGCTGACCGTTGAGACCAGCTTTTTCAAGTGTATTAAAACTTTGGCACAGACGAAGTTAGCTTTGCTTTGTTTTTCCTGTGTAGCTGCCCATCCTAAGGTTGATTTGAGTTGGCTGAGGTTAGGCCAAAAAATGTTTGCATGAAGTTTAATTATAATTACAGTGACTCTTTTAACGACCCCAAAGAAGGCTGGAGCCCGTTTCTATCTTCAGCTGACTTTGCCTTTATCCCTGCTATGTCAAAATTGCTTTAACTGTTAGGGACCGCCATAGTGAAGAGCAATTATTACTTATATGACCTCAAGCCGCCCTAAACTTGCCAATTTTAATTATATATACTTAAGTATTAATAAATTTTTAAGTATTTTTGCACGTGTTTTTTGTTGTAACGGATAATTAGTTCCAATAAAAAGTCCTAGGCAAGCCTCTTCTTTGGGCTAAGACAACTAATTTCATAAAAACATTGATGTTTAAAGCCAATTCAACAAAGAAGCCTTCAATGGAAATAAATCTCTACTGATACATGGTTTTTATTTACAGTGCATCGCTGCAGTGAAAGAAAAAGTGAAATTCTATACTTTTATGCAGGCAGTGTGAGCAGAGAAGTGGTTTGGTTTAGATTAAGACAAAGTAGAATCTAGCAAAGGTCATAGGCAGGCAAAGAACAGTTTGGAATCAACTGGCACATGAATTGAAGATTAGAAGCGCACAGTCATTTAGAGAAAAATTAACAGCATACCTACAGACGTATAATTTAAAGCGGATTTAAATGAACGTCGTTTAATTAAAGTTTTACTTAGTTTACTAGAGAGAAACCAACAACTTAAGCGGCTCGAGGCTCGTGGCTAGCACATAACTTCAAAAGCAGGAACACAACACACCACAAAAAAGGCTAGTTGATCCATGGAGCAATAAGTATTAGAGATAAACTTTGCGAAGCCTCTCAATTTTGCTGGTGCTAAACGATAGTGACCAAATAGATACTTTTAGTGCCGGTAGGAAATCAATGTGGTTAGAGCGAGACGACCATATTCCCAAATATATCCAGAGGGCGTAAGTGACAGCGAACAGCTGACGACATTTCTGACAAAAGCAGTGTTGACTTAGTAAAGTTATTCTCTAGTACTACCCCAGGTTGATTGTAATCAGGGTGCAAACCCCCTTAAAATCGGAAGAGGTTCACTTCGGGGCTTGAACCCGCGAAACTTTTTTGAGTTCGGGTTCACGGAGCGGGTTTCGAAGGTCGGTGAACCTAGGTTCGGGTTCGAACCGATCTCACAATTAAGTTTCTTAGATCCAATAAAAGATTTAAGAATTGGGATTGAAGTTAAAGTGTGAGAACGTTTTTCTAAGCACTTTCTAAGTATGTACGAACATTCAAACCTTAAAAATATCAATAGAAGAATAAATTATCGTATTTATATTGAACGAAAGCGAGTTAAAGTTGGCTCTTTTAACCGACTTCGATATACCCGTTACTCAGAAAAACATGTTTAACAGTGTTCCCGCGTTTTTAGTGTGACCATCCAAAAGTATGCAACATTTTTTAGGTGGTAGCGGGGAGGGCTTGGTTCACTTTTTGCTTATAACTTGAGAACCGATCCGATCTTTATCGTGTTTCGGCAAATTGATTCATTTTGCTAATTACTAACTATCTCTAGAAGGTACGAATCCTCTATCTTTAAACTGTAGGAGATATAACTTTTTCCCAAATTGGTGGGGGCGGGGGGGGGGGCCAAAATTTGAAACAAACTTGATCTGCGTGCAGATAAAAGAAGCATATGTCCCATACATGTCAAACCTCTATCTCTTACCATCTCTGAGATCTAGGTGTTCATACAGACGGACGGACGGACGGACGGACGGACAGACGGACAAGGCTAAATCGACTCGGCTGTTGATGCTGATCAAGAATATATATACTTTATATGGTCGGAAATGATTCCTTCTGCCCGTTACATACATTTGCACGACTTTAGTATACCCTTTTACTCTACGAGTAACGGGTATAAAAGGTAACCGGTCCCCCCCTCAATTCCACTTCCAAAAAAAGTTTTTGGAATGTGAATTGATTCCGTTCTGGGGAAAGAGTAAAACGAAAGACTTTTTCGATTCAAGCTTTTTGCCTTTTCGCTAGGGAAATTTATTTATTTATTTATTTTAGGTTTGATAAAGTTCTGTCAACCTTACTGGGTACAATTCCAAAAAAGACAGTAAATTATTTTTTACGTCTAGCACGTCCGACGGTTCTTAAGAGGTGGAAGATCAATTAAGAGTAATCTATGTTCGTATGGTGGAAGATGGTTGTTCGTATGGTGGAAGATGGTTGAGGGATCCCAGTTGAGGCCACGGAGGGCAAAAATTTAAAATTGTTTTGGAACCAATTCAAGTTGGTCTTGATATTTTTGGTACTGCGGGTGACCAAACGCATGACCCATTTTCTAGTATTGGTCGTACCAGGGCGACGTATAAATTTTTAGTCAGATACGGATCGTTAAATTCCTTTGGGCTCATCTTTTTGATAAACCCTAGAACATCCATAGCTTTGTTAGAGATGACAGAAATGTGATTATTAAAGCTTAGTTTAGGGACAAAGCGTATGCCGAAATCGTCAACCACATAAATGCGTCGGAGAGGTTTGTCATCAATTGATAGTCGAAAAATACGGCTGTGTGCGATGAAAGTTTAGTTACACTTTTTCAGCGTTTAGTGGGAGACAATTAACCGAACAGCATGTAGCAGAGAGTTTAAGTCCAATTGAAGAAGGAGAGGACACATCGGTTTGTTATAAGACAAGATGACCTAAAGTCATGGGCATCAAGGAATGTGAGTGAAGCAAGATATGAGTGATGTCGTTAATGAAAAGATTAAAAAGTAAAGGTCCAAGATGACTACCCGAGGAACTCCAGAGAGTACGCTCAGGAAGCTCAGAGTACCAGAAAGCGTCGAATTAAAACGGACCGTTGGGAACGGTCTGTCAAATGCCTCTATCCAGTTAAGTAGATTAGGAGGAAATCCAAGTAGATACAGTTTGTGAAGGGAGGAGATCATGATTGACAGAGTCGAAAGCATTGCTAAAATTGTATAAATTACAACCGTTTGCATTTCATTAATGAAACCGAATTCACAATGGAAGTAACCTCGACCAGTTTGTGAAACCGAACGTTTTTTACATAAAGCCGTGCTGAGATTGTGAAATAATTGAGCGACAGGAGTGATGTATTTGAGAAGTAATAAGCATTTCAAATAGTTTAGGAATGTCGGATAGTCGGATCGGAAAGAAAAAGTAAAACGTGAAAAATTCGTGTTTTGCATTTCACATTGCGGAAGCTCCGAACAGTTCGATAGACATTTCTCAATCGAGAGTCATATGTCGTTGGTCAAAGGGTCGTCAGTCCATTAAGAAGTAATAATTGTATACAAAATCGAGTTAATTTCGCATGTGACCAATAACAGAAGTTTATAAATTATTAAATTTTTTTCTAATCCTCTACAATTTGATGTCACCCTTTTATAAAAATCACGCGCTGATTTCAAATATGGAGCTTATAAATTTCTCAGTAGAACAGATTTCGATAATCCCAAATTACCGTTTTCCGCATTTTTGAAAAACCCTCACTTAGTTTCGAATATCTCAATTATGAAATAACTTATGAACGAGTTTTGTATACCAAATTAAAGCTAATATAAACTTTCAATCGTTCACACATTATGTTATTGTCGAATTTGTGGTGTAGCTGCTAATTACAAAGATATCGAGAATTTTTTTCATTTTTATCGAAAATTTGAAAAAAAAAAAACCGTAAATTACACCGTTATTTCCACCAAAAAAAAATTATTCAAAATTTCTTTCGCTTTTGGATGATGTAACCTAATGTATAACAAATTCAAAAGTGTTCATACATCGAAATATGTTGGTAATTGTAGAAGTTATTAGCATATATCTAAAAAACGAGCAATTTCGGTTTTACCGTTCAAGTGGTATTAGAAATGTCTCTGGTCCATTTTGTTCCGCCGTTTGTGTGCACAGTTTTCCTCACGCTTAAGAAACCAACAATAGTCACCCATCATGGCCTCATCCCAAAAACCTTGATAGCGGTGTTCCAGACTTTTCATATCCTGATGAAATCATTCACCATGCTCATCACTGTCATCGCCGAGGTTTTCAGGAAAGAAATCCAACGGAGAATCCAAAAAATTAAGTTTAAACGACAATTTTACTCCTGTTTGCCATACAATGTGCAGAGTTTAAATACAATGAAAAGTTTAATATAATATACAAATTTCTTACTATGGCGCTTCCTTATGTGGACTCTGAATTTCCAGAGAAAAACGAAACCCATGCCTTTGCCACAACCCTTTTCGCTCGTAGAGTCCTTTCTTAGTTTGCAAATGCATCACCGTCTTTTTAGAGCATTCACAAAGTTGTAAAAAAACCTTTTATATGAAGGGGTGACAACAAATTTGAGATTGGCTGCTTAAATTTTCCTGTTAGGTTCCTGTTGAGCTTGAACAACTTTAATCTTTAAGTTTTCCAATATATGGCCATTGATTCATATATTTTATATTAACGGCATGCGCTAGCGGTATCGAATGCTTGATGTTTCCCTGGTGCAACAATGCAGCTTATGGACTGAGCTTACAACCTTCGATAAACAAACTATATTCGACTGGATCATACGGCTCATTTAACTTCTCAAATAAACCACACACATCATTGCAATAACAAATATTCTTTTTCGAGTAATAAAACATTTATGTGATCGTGTAGTAACATGAAAGCTATATTTAAATTTCCCACTAAACTTTAGCAAACTATACTTTTAGGGGCATTAATGTTAAATCAATTGATTTTCTGTCAACACACTTAAAAAGAAAACTAGATTTTCAAAGTGTGCTCAGATATCCGCGAAAAACTTCGCCATTATGTAAGCAAATTCATCGGGAGAACCATTGTTCAACGCAGAATTAACTGGGCTTTTATAATAAACTTTAAGGAAAAAATCGCACAGAATAAAATAGTGAAACCAGCGGAGGTCTAAGTACAAATTTCGAAAAAAAAAGTTGAAAATACCAGATCTGTAACCCGCATTTCTCAGCCATCGCGGTAAATCATTATAACATATGAATATAATATATTAGACTTTTCTCGTCGCTATGAGAATTGGCAAAGTTATATTAAATCAGATGGTAAATTCGCGAGTTATTTCAATTTAAGTGAGCAAAAGATCAATAACGGTTTTTGGGCCATAACTTCAGATTTTGGGGGTCCCCGAGGAAAACCAATTATAGAGGAAGTGCTATACGCGACCTGCTCTAAAGCTTACGCTAAGCCAATACCCAGGTTATTTCGCACTGTAGCACTGTGTTATTATTGAAGTATTTTTTTTTCTGAACCAAACCCTTTTTCAACTTTTTTTTTCGCTCCGGTTTAGGTTCGGGCGTACATTTTTGTTCTGCCCGCATCAGGTTCGGTTCGACTTCCTAAAAAGCCGGAGCCGACTCAGGAGCGGTTCAACTCCGAACTGATTTGCAGCCCTGATTGTGATTGCCACAATTTTTGTTACGTTTATGGGTAATTCATTCTGTTATAAACCGAACGGTTTTAAAACTCAAACCTTTTCCTGTGGGGTTACGTGAAGTCAAAAGTCTTCGTCGATAAGCCAACTACGATTCAAGATTTGGAAATATTTTAAGCAATTGCTGGAAAGAGTGTTTTAAAATTGGACCATCCGACCATTTACGGCATTGTCGCGGTGAACATTTGAATAAAATTACCCTTAAAAAGTAAATGTCAGAGATAGTTTTCCAGCCCATCATAAAGATTCCATCATCCAATTTTTGTGATTTATTTGTAATTTAAAAAAGATTTTCTCAATGGATCACTCTTTATTTATCTTTAGCTCATCCATAAGTTAACCGTGCCGAGCCGTTTTTATTTGAGGTTTTTGGTTAGGTTCAGCGTTTTATAATACAGACCTAGTATTTACACAAGGTACATTTTTGTGCATGCTTCACAAACGGCGGCTTGTGGTTCGAAGGGGGGGAGGTAAAATGAAAAAAGTTGTTGTTTTTGCAAAGTCTGATCAATGTAGAGCTAAATAAAAGAAAATTTAAGAAAATAACTTTTCATTCAAAAATATACGCCTGTAAACAGATGCTATAGTTGTTTACACACAACTAAATTTTATTTTTTTAAGTTTAATATTTAATGAAACAAAAAATTTTCTTAATAATATTGAAAAACATAACTAATATTTAGTTAAACCACTTGTGGCATCAATGACAGCTCGCAGCCTGTCGGTATTGATCTTACCAAAGTTAGTAAAATTCTATGGTCAACTTGGGCCAAATGTCCTCAATTTCAGCAATGGTTCGCGTTTTCGATATTTATCAATGGTCCTCTTGTTTTTAACAAAGGCCCAAATGTTTTCAATGTATTCAGATCAGGGCTTTGTGGGGGCCAGGGAAGAACCGCCTGATTTAGGTCTTGCAAAAATTTGGTTGGTACCCTACCCTTATGGCATGGAGCATTGTCCTGTTGTAGAATCCAATCATACGTTGAAAAAAGTCTGTTTCCTGATGGGAAAGCATGATCATTTAGTATGTGGAGGTATCCGTTTTGGTTTATTGTCCCAATTATCGGTACCAAGTCTCCGAATCCATTATAGGAAAGGCATCCCCAGAACATCACTGTGCCACCACCAAACCTATTGATTGGCTGGGCTGCCAAATGCTTTTGATTTTTTTTAAATGTGTAAAATGCTTGCTATATGATCCCTGGAACTGAAATGCAGCCTCATCTGTCCAGAAAACATTGAACCAGAAGTCAGGAGGCTTCTGCTGTACTCCAACGCAAATGCAAGACGTTTTGACTGGTTGGTTGGTGAGATGTCAAATCAGCGTCCTTTAGCCTGCGACGCAATGTAGCTTCACTAATTTTTTTGCCAATTATGTTTTTTGACTCTGGGGCAATTTTAACGGGAGTTGTTGGATTATTTACTGCAACTCCCATAAGTGCCTGCATTGTCTTTGGTCAAACATAGGTTTTCGGCCGGTTCTTTTTAGATTTTTTAAACTTCCAACTGTATCCTTTTTTTTTTTTACTAAATTATACTCCGTTTTCCGCGACATTTGATACAACTTAGCTAATTCGACTGCAGAGGTACCGGTTTTAAACCTAGCAACAATTTCAGCCCGGCGTTCAACGGTAACTTCCTTTGTTTTTGGCATTGTGGTAATAATTTGCAACAGTTAAATGATTAAATTAAATTGTCTGTAAATTCATTAAGATAACTAGAACAAATAGAACCTGCACTTGTCACGCAACAACTAAGAAACTGTTAAATACTTGCAACTGAACAGCTTCTTGATCAGACTTTGCAAAAACAACAACTTTTTTTTTTCCTCTGCGTTTCTGACTGCGTAAGAAATAATTCTTTAAATTAATTTTGAATTAACGAATAAGAATAATTAACCTGCGCCGCTTTGGGGAATATCATTTACTTCGAAGAAAGGTAAAATAAGTTGTAAAAGTTGTTTCAAACTGTTTTAAGACCTGAAATGAACCCTAAGCTTCAAACCAAACGCCCTTCAATATTTCAGGTAGACCTGATCACACAATATTTAACTTTGTTGAGGTATAAAGTTTCAACTATTTAAAAAAGTGATTCATTTCGTTAAATACAATATCTTCACATTGTACCCTCTCAGTCACGTACATTCTGGGGCTGCACTCGGAAACAGGCAAATATATAAATCATTTTAATATAACTGTTGCGATTGCGAAGCCCGACACGTTCAGTTTTACTTTCGGTTTAAGGTTTTTGCTTTTTGTTTTTGGCATTTTTGCACGTTGCACATTTATTTTAATTTCACGTTGATCTTTTGCAAATAGGCTGGGCGGCGGCAGAGCCAGTGAGGGCACCAGATTGCGTAGATAATCTCTGCATCTAGTTGGGATGCCTGCTAACTGCTCATTAGTTTATTAATTAAGTTGTGCAGCGCTTTTGGTGCGTTCACTCGCTCGTTCAGTTAAGTTCCCAGCTGGCGGATTTATTTCTGTCCATTATGAAAATTGTCTATGTCCAGCGCTTCTTCCCTGCTTCTCAACATTATTATGCTAGTTGCTGTAGTTATTTTAAATTGTTTTGTGTGGCCTAATGATACCCTACACGGCAACGGGCCAGCGGCACTTAAATCGACAGTAGTTGGACTTTAACGCCTGGCCCTGGGTCGCGAGTCGCGAGTCGTCCCCCCAGTTGTCCAGTTGCCCAGCACTCAAGTCCCAGGCGGTTGCTAAGTGGAAGGTGTTGAGCAAAATGCACAAAAATTAATCATTTTATAATTGCAAAATTGCTCGGTCAACGTTGAATTGCCTAATCCCCCCGAAAGCAGATAAGTTAAGAATTTTGATGAGGCGCTAAGCCTGGAAAATTTTGTGCCTGCGTGGGTAAGCTTGGGTAAGGACTTAGTCAGAGATTATGTTTTGCTGTTGGGTTAAATTGCTCACTTCACAAAGTGAGAAAACTTTGTTCAGCAGTTTAGAGAGAGAAAAACAGAACTAAATTTCATTATTTATTGGATGAGTAACGGATTTTCTTAATTTTTTTTTTTAAATAATTTAAAATAATTTATTTTTGATGATTGATGAATGAGTCGTCCCAGCGGCCAACACTTAGCTCTGACAATAGCAGCCATCGGCGGTATTCTTTTGTATCCAGTCCAAGAACTTGCTCACCCTAGCATAGACACCCGGTGCATTGGCCTGGGCACAGCCATAGCCAAAGGAGACCACACCAGCCAGCTTAAAACGTCCCTCGTTGACAATCAAAGGACCACCACTATCACCCTGGCAGGCATCTTTGCCTCCAGTCTTCACCAATCCAGCGCATAGCATTACCTCGGCTATCTTATCCTTATACCGAGTGGTGCGACACTGTTGATTGGTTATAATTGGTACACTGACTTCCTGCAGATAGTTTGAGGTGACGCCACCCTCCTTGATCAAACCCCAACCCGCCACAATGCCGGTTTTGCCATCAAAATTATGATTCATATCGGGCAAACACACGGGACGCATATTTCCAGTAAGAGGAACTGGTGATTCCAGCTTAAGCAGAGCCACATCATTCACTATACGATTGGGATCGTAGTTGGGATGCACTATGGTCTGTACCACTTTGCGTACAATGCCGGGATCCCGTGAAGATCTGTCGATTTGGAGTAGACGTATGGTGATTGCATCCCGATTGCCGTGCACACAATGGGCAGCGGTAAGAACATAACGATCATTTATCAGTGAACCCCCGCAAAAGAGGCGCGGATAGTGACGACCCTTGACCAATTGGGCTGTCCAGGGAAATTTGTTAGAACGCACCTGTTGTCCGCCCACAATGCGATTCACGTTCGGAGTGCCACAGACTGAAAAGAGAAATTTAATTAAGAAAAAGAATTTTTAAGTAAGATTCCAAAACATTTTAACTCAATAATCGATTTTAAGGAAAATTTAAGAAAGGTTATACAACACTATTAGCAGAAGATCTAAAGACTTCGTCAAAGTCCTTACTAATACAAGTTAGAACATCTTAAGCAAAGACACTACATATACCGAATCTCATAAATACTTGTTGACATGCGTCATCTATAATATCTATAAATCTTTGTTTTAAAATAGCAGCTGAAGGAATCAGCTACCCAACAGACTTAAAACAATAAGAAGCGCGCCACAATTTAGAGTTAAATTAGAAGAAACATTTACACCATAAAATTAGCATTAATACCCTCTGTTAGATTAAGTTAGAATATTTAATTTATTTTCTCTACACCGACTGATCTATGTATGTAATATTTTTAAGCTAGTGATTATCATTTTTGTGACTAATACAACAATTAATAAGTCTCTGTACTTGTAGTATTAGGAAGATCATCATCAATAAATAAATAAAAATAAATAAATAAATAAAGGTTAGTGAAGGAATGTTCAATTCTCATTACTAAAGCGACACTATATTTGCACGCTTTGTTGTTGCAGCTTTCTAAAAATTGTTCTGTGTTTGTATCACTGTGTTATTATTTGCTAGCCTTCTCTTCAGAGAAGATTATGATAGCAATCTTCCGAGTCAGCAAAGAAACAATTAAAAGTGTAACTTTAATCTAGATCTCGGATCGAGAAACGTCGAGGAGGTTACTGATAGCTCAGATAGTTTTTTAGTTAGAATTTAAAATTTAGGGATAAAACGTTCTCGGAAAATTTTTGAAAAAGACAGTTGAAGATGTAAATTTTATCAAGAATTCAAAAATATTCAAGTGTGACATGTAAAGTAATCGATTTTTCAAACCATCAAAAAGTGTTATTACAGAATTATTAACAGAAATCTTATGAGTTGCAATTTAAGTTACAAAAACAAATTCAATCATATAGAACATTTCATAGAACAGTCCAGAGAACATTGGACTCAAGATGAGCACAAACGTTACCAAAAACAGTGCATTTACGGATTTTCTCAGTTCTAGTACTATGTTCTCACTTCAAGAACAATTTTTTGTTCCATGTTCGAGAACATTTGAAACTCAACTGTAAAAAAATTTGATTTATAACCGGATTCCTCACGTTTTGGGGCTTCGGAGGAATAGGGTAACGCGGAACGGACGGAGGGGGGAGCTGGATGTGCAGCTTCTAATCTGCCCATAATATTCCAAAGGACTCAGAGACATCGCTGTACAAGAAAAAAGGGTGTGTGTAATGGGACAACCGGTACAAGCGAAGCTCTTTACGTCGATAAATCCGTTTTAGGTAATGGCAAAAAGGCACTTTTTGGATTCTGTATAAACAAATGTTATATAATATGAAAAACGTTAAGTCACTGTCAAGTCACTGTCAAATCACTGTGAAGTCACTGTCAAGTCACTGTTAAGGCCTTGTCAAACCTGTGTCAAGTCACTGTTAAGTCACTGTCAAGCCACTGTCAAGTCACTGTCAAGTCACTGTCAAGTCACTGTCAAACCACTGTCAAGCCACTGTGGAGCCGCTGTTAAATCACTTTCAAACAAACATAACATTATAATTTATCGCACAAAGTTAACAACTTGACCTTATTGCTCCCCCCTCCACCCGACCCACCCCCTTCACTCCGCCCACTTTACCTCCCACTTCCCTTCCCCGCACTTCACCACCACTTCTCACCACATTTCCCACCAACTTCCCCCCACTTCCCTCTCACACCGTCCCACTCCACACACAACCCACCTGCTACTACGGTAGTGGTAAAAGGGGCTGATTTTGCAAATTCAAAATGCAAACACAAGTCGTTCTCAAAAGAATCTGACGCAAAGATAAAATTTTTTAAAGTTTTAGTCCCCCAGGCGAACGTTTGTAAAAGAGCTTCGTTCTAAAAAACTGCAATGACCCACTGCATCCGATTTGTTTCATTTTAGTTTTTCATAACTTTCTGTACTTTTCTAACAAGGTATGGAATGGCGTGTTAGCCTACTGAGCTATCGAACACCTTTTTATCTTCTAGAAGGCAACTTATACATTTGCTTTTCTGAAAAAAAAAATATAAAAGACAGATCAAAAAGTTAGCCAAACTCTCGCTCTTTCTCTACCGAATACCAGTATTGGTATAATAGAAATATAATGCGATTGATTACAACTCTACTAATTCAAAAAACATTTTTAACATTTGTTGTAAAAATTTTAGGCTGCAATAACCAAGTAGTCTACTTTAGCCTCGCTTATAGGGACTGTTTTTCTCTAGTTGTTGTTGGACTGCTTCAAATCTCAAATTATGTGCCCAACGCTGTTCTAGAGCAGTTGTGCTTGATATCAGGAATTTTTGATGTCAAAAGTTCGGTAAGGGCAGTGTCCAGGGTTCGCGAAAAATTTCTCGCGAAAAAGTTAATATTCCGCAGATTCTAAACAGAGTTGCTGCTATTAACACGATAACAACCTTTTTTCTATCGATAAACGTTTCAAAGAAACCTTGTGCTTATTACTGCGCTGTTAAATGAGCCAACAACAACAACAACACCTCATACAACATATTTTGTGCGCTATTTCAATAAATTAGTATATATATAGTATAAACTCTTATTGTACGTCGGTAATTGCCTCAACTTTCCATTTTCTTTGTGAATCTTCCATGGAACGCGCTAGAAATTGCTATTAGGCGACGTTTTCTGCCGGAATCTGTTTTAGCTCGGCTCATTTCAATTGGATATTGTTGTTGTAGTTCCTCTTGCCCGCACAAATTAGAGTCGAAACCTATTTTCGTTGCGTCTCCACAAAAAAGAGGCGTTAACAGCTCTTAAAGCTACGTTATTTTTATACTCTGTACCGAAGGTACATAGAGTATATTAAGTTTGTGCAAAAGTATGTAACAGGGAGAAGGAATCATTTCCGACCCTATGAAGTATATATATTCTTGATCAGCATCAACAGCCGAGTCGATGTAGCCATGTCCGTATGAACAAACAGATCTCAGAGATGGTAAGAGATAGAGGTTTGACATGTATGGGACAAATGCTTCTTATACTTGCAGGCAGATCAAGTTCCTCTCGCCCCCGCAATTTAGAAAAAACGTTATATCTCCCACAGTTTTGTAGATAGATGATTTGTATCTTTTTTCCCGATTAGTGGAAACCGAATGTGAAACGGCGAAACGAACAAATTACGCAGCAGTTTTTTTCATATGGAGCTTTTCATTTCGCGGCCATTTCGCGAGCCGTGGAAACCGCCCGTTAGGCTCTCACCTTCCTCTCCAAAAAAATAGGTGTCGAGATTAATTGTCTTAATTGTCGTTTTTAAAACCTTTTTGTACTAAAAAATTGAGAATATTCAGGTTCGTCTAATTGTGTTAGATTTCAATGGTTGTACAGTTCAAGCTCTAGCTCAAGTGTTGATACAAAAATTTTGAAAACACTCGCTGAAAAACCAATTGAGTCACAGAAATTAGTTTAGGGCAACGCTAGTAAGATGAGCGAGAATTCTATAGATCAAGAGAATCTTCTTCTGCAATGATCTGGAAGCCTGCCGTTCTTCAAAGCACACACCAGCTTTCTTCTCAATTGAGTCACATTTTCTATCCTCGAATGATGTCTTTCCCCTAATTAGTTAACTCTACTCACAGCAATTCTTCTTAGCGTTGCACTGATTGCGTTGCTTGCCACGTCCTGGTCGCGAAGCCTTGACATCGCCCTCGGGTTCAATGACATCTACAACATCGGCAAACTGTTGTACGAGTGTCTTTTGCTGCTGCTGTGGTGCCTGATACTGATATTGAGCCAATGCCAGGCTACAGCCCAGCAGCAGGAGCGGCAGGGCCAGTGTGCAACGCATCTTGTCTTGACTGTTGTGGACTTCTGAAGAAAGTGACACCGTTGTTTGCCTAACGCGGGCTACTTATACCACCACCAGACTCGATCCAGATTGGAGATCAAGATCGCGTCGAGGGCGCTTCAATAAAACTAAAAATATGAATATTTTATCGCTTCTTTCTTTTGCCGCTTTCTTTGTTTGCCAGCGACGCAGTTTGATGTGGACGTCAGCAGCGACGACGCGTCGGCGTTGGCAGCAGCTTATTTGCATAACACTTTAAAGCCCACCTCACTGGCGTCTCGAGTGCGATTTTTTGTTTGTATTTTTGGGTTCAGAATAAAATTTTTAATGTCGTTTTTGGTACATGAAAGTGGAGCACGCTTGCGTCCACCTCCACTCAATCGTGGACTTAATGGAATTTTTAATGCCCAGCTGGAGAGGCTTTCGGCATTGAGTATTTTCCCTGTACGCCGCATAAATATCCTTTAAATTTAAATGCTGGTTATCCCGTATCACTATTAACCAGGGGCAAACGCCCGTTTTCACGCAGACGCTGGCATTTGGTTGCATTTTGGCATAATTTACGTAACATAAGAACCAGAGTCAGCCACCTCCTTCTTGTCTGCTCATATTTCTGGGCCTGGAATGTCGTCGATGCTGCGAAACAGTGTGTGCCTTAGGGCTTCTCAAAACGCCCCAAAAATATAAATTAATAAGAGAATGCGAGCTGTGCGAGTTGATTAACTGCGTGCCCTGGAAAATTATGCAACTTGTGGCACTTGCAGGCTGGGGCCATACAATTTTAATAAATAAATTATGTAGGGGGAAGACGGGAATGGAAAGGATGAATGAACCCGTACTCAGTGGCATATCAAAAGGATGTTAAAGTAAAGTTAAGAATCTGCGAATTAAAATCTTTGAGGGAGGTTAAACATTGAAAGAAAACGTAAAAAAATTAAGAATGTTCAAGAAGCAAACCAAAAGTAAATTTCAAATGGAACTCTAAGAATCGAAAGTGTGGGCGAAAGAAAGATAGACAGTAACACGCAAACTTTGTACTTAAATTAAGTACAAGCGGAAAATACGAAATTATTTAAATCAAGTACAAAATTCTTGCTTCACCACTATATTTAAATCTTCATTCAGTAATGTTTTGGAATTTCTTTTGAACATTTCGAACTATTTTTAAAACTATTCTAAGGTTGTAAGAATTTTGAGCAAGGTATACTAAACAAGGTAGGCTCACTCGCTCTCTCACAACTCCTTATATTTATGTCAAAGAGAGCGAGAGTAAGAGAGTAATATATTTCAATACAAAGCCTACTAAGCTACTAAGTAAAACACAAAAAATTCGTCCGCGGAGATGCTTTGCTTACAACAGTTGCTTACTTAATTAAATTTCAAGAGAGCGAGAGAATGAGTAGGCCTTCCTTGTTCAGTATACCTTAGTCTTGAGTCAAAACCAAATAATAAAATTTAAAAAAATTCAAAATATTGTTTTGTTAAAGTCAAATAAGTTCTAATATCAACCACATTTCAATTTTAAGACAAAACAGGAGTAATTTAACAAGTATAAAATGTTCTTGGTTGAAGCTCAAAACATTTGAATGCTGTTCCCATTTGTTCTTAAGGTGAGGAAACTGCATTGTATCAAAGAAGACTGCATAGATCCAAGGGCCATGAATTATCCAAAGATCAAGATGGTATTATTGTAGGTCAGAAATTTACCTTCACTTCATTCGTAAAGTGTTAAAAGCAGGTGGAAATTTTAAGAACAGATTCGTTTGGAGTTTGCATAGCTAGTCCATTTTGTACTTAATCCAAGAAATTTTGTATATGCGTTAAGAATGATCTTTTCGTTAATTTTTCTTGTTCTCATTTTAATACATATTATTATTGGTCGTTTCCTAAGTAGTTTAAGTACTTCCATGAACAAACCATTATTGATATATTAGGTACTACTAGTTTATTAGCCGTCAGTCTACAATTTATTGTCTATTACATATACAGAGATTTTCGTATAAACGATTGCACTTCGAACTTAACTTGGACTGTTTTTTTTGAAAAGTGCCAAGAATCAGACCTCCTAGTAGATTATGTGGAAGGAAAACCGTACGCATCAAATCTACTTGACTTTGTGCAGGCGATTTCAAATCGCTCAACTTTTGTCATCTAATCTAGTAGCCGGGCATATATGAGCCCCTTAACATATAAATTGAAAAACGTTTATACGAAAACCTCTAAAGATTTCTGGAACACACCCGATAGACTTATATTCTTGTTTTACATCAATTAAATACTTCAACGAACTTGGTTTAGGAGCTTCAAATCTTTTTAAACTAGTTTATATTTAATATACAGAATCGTAAGTGTTAACAAAATATCTAGCAGTCTACTTAACAGCATTGACTTGCATAGCAATTTCTTCTGGTTACTCCACAAACCGATTCCACTCGTGGCGGAATAGTGGATCCATCCACTGTGATTAAAAATATTTACTATTCTGTGGAAATTACATGCAAAGCAGATTAAACTCTCTATATTTAGTTGCTTGTGACAGGAGTTCGACGCTTTCAGTATGTAAGACAACTTTTTATACCCGTTACTCGTAGAGTAAAAAGGGTATACTTAAGTCGTGCAAATGTATGTAACAGGCAGAAGGAATCATTTCCGACCATATAAAGTATATATATTCTTGATCAGCATCAACAGCCGAGTCGATATAGACTTGTCCGTCCGTCCGTCCGTCCGTCTGTCCGTCTGTATGAACACCTAGATCTCAGAGATGGTAAGAGATCGAGGTTTGACATGTATGGTACAAATGCTTCTTTTATCTGCACGCAGATCAAGTTTGTTTCAAATTTTGGCCACGACCCTCCCGCCCACGCAATTTTGAAAAAACGTTATGTCTTCTACAGTTTTAAAGATTGACGATTCGTACCTTCTAGAGATAGTTAGTAATTAGCAAAATGAATCGATTTGCCGAAGAAATGATAAAGATCGGATGAACGGTTCTCAAGTTATGAGCAAAAAAGTGAACCAAGCCCCTCCCCGCTACCACCATCCCACCTAAAAAATTGTTGCATACTTTTCGGATGGTCACACTAAGGAACGCGGGAACACTGTTAAACATGTTTTTTCATGAGTAACGGGTATATCGAAGTCGGTTAGAGCCGACTTTAACTTAAGCTCTCGTTTTCTTTAAGCATCAGTTGCCCCAGGCTTTTATTCCTTTTTCGCTTTAAGTTGGGCTTATGGCTGGTACCCAAGTTTAAGCGTCTCAGTTCTAGCTTTAAAAATGTTTAATATTGTGAACATGCTAAAACAATCGTGGAAATGGTTATTTTCAAATAGATTATATTGCAGTGACTTGTAGATTTCCCGCTTATTGCTCTGATGATCTGGCTGTTTCTCTTATTTTCATTTATTGTACGCAATGAAATATCCTTTAAAAGCAACCATGAGACCCGATTGTTTAAATTAGGCACTATTTCGTATTTACTTCCTAGCTACAGCCAGGATTCAAAGCATTGTTTTTAAAGATGCCAATAACGACGCTGCCACGGCATAAGGTGCCCCTTGGGACATCTTCCCATATAAGTAAATGAAAAATATGAAAAAGCTATTGGTATTGTTTTAAACGTAGTATCTAACCGAAACAACAACCGTTATGCTGAACCTGTATAACCGAATCAAAGCAAAATTAAATAAAATAACAGGTTCCATTTTGGTTATTTAAATATTATGATACAGAAAATGTGAGTAATATTTGTGTCATAAATTTGTAACATCGCTAAGAATAATGCCCATCAATAGCAAGACTCATGTACATTAGGGTGTCCCAAAACACACTTTTTTTTTATTTTCACGGGTGCACAGAAAGCTTTCTGAAAGCTTGTAGAGTACCATATTTTTGTGATTTTTTTCTAGATTTTTCGGAAGACGTTTTGAGGTACAAGTCGAATTATTCGCAAAATCGGGTTTTCCTTTCCCTTTTTGAGTTTCACTTATAGCTTGGTCAATTACCACGACTTTCTTAGTTTTCATATTAACATTTTTAAAGAAAAATGTCAAAATTTTAATTTTATAAGCATACACCATAAGTTTTAGCTATGCTATTGCTCCTATAGGTACCATATATTATAACTCATATTAACTGTTATTTACTCTTAAATTATTAACACTTAAAAAACTTCAAAGTAAAATAAAAATATATATTTCTGGAACGGTAAGAGTAAATTAAAAGTTTTTAAATTTTGTTTTTAAATTAGCTTTTATTTCAAACTGGATCACAAGTTTTTTATAATTTTCATAGAAATTTTTAGAGTTAAATCGCGTTTTTTACAAAATTTATGCAAAATTTAGAAAAAATTAATTTGAACAAACCTTTTGGTGTAAGCTTCCGAAAAATCGGAGAAAAATCTTAAAAATTCTTCACTCTATACGCTTTCAAAAAAAATTTTTTTTGACACCCTAATGTACATGCATACAATCAAACCATTGATAAAGCTAGAATTTCTCTGCCTGTGCTTGCAAATGGTGGAAATCCAATTCCTATAAATATCCTAAAATAATATATTGAAAGTAGGTAAGCAACATATGTAAGACAAAAAGTAGGTGTCGAAGGACTATTTTCTGGTGTTAAATTTATAATGAATCCATTAACAAGCAAATTGGACTCAAATCGGATCAAATCAGGGGGTTTTTATATTTGGATGTTTGTAACGCATTAAAGAAAGCATCTCCGACCACATAAATTATAGGGGAGAGTGGGGGGTTGTGATCATAGTTTTGTTTTGCGAACATAACTTCGCCAAAAATCAATTTTTTTTTGTTTTGTAAATTTTGAGTTTGAGTTAAAAGATGCATGTAACTTTCCTCATCATTAGTTTTAAAAAAACAAATTTTTCATTTCAATATTGAAAAAAAGTGATTTTTTTTGACATTTCGAAAATTTGTGGGGGGGTTGTGAACCACCCATTTAAAAGTTTAAAATTCGTGTTTTTAAGCACTTATTCTTTACTAAAAGAAAAAATGGCAATTTTTCTTATATTCTGAGTTAAGAAATATTAATGAAAAGTGAAAATAGATTGACGGCAGCGGGCTTGATTGCTTTTATATACGAGCACTTTTTGCAAGTGGCTGTTCTTTTGTTTGCCTTTTTTAATGTTTTTTTTTACTTCTTTGGAGAGTTTTTTCTCTGTTTTATTGCGCATCATTGCAATATTCTCTTTCCAAGTCAAAACCGACTTTTTGGCAAAGTGGCTCACAACCCCCATCATCTCCTTTTTTTCACTTACCAATTTTTTTTTTTTTTAAATCTCATCAATGACCAAAGATATTTCCTTCATACTTACTCTTGGCGTTGATTTAATTAATATTCGTCAAAAATGAAAAAAAACTAATGTAACAAACTTTGCACAAAGTCTTAAAGTACAAATACCTAATATTTAGAGATCGAAATACCATTTAAATGTGATCAAGCTTGCTTGGAACACGCGGTTTGTCATTTAATAAAGAACAAATAAAAGAAATATAAATATTGCAATCCATGGCAATTTTAACAAACGTTTTTGTTTATGTGATTTATTGGGCCAGCATAAACACCAAACTTTGCTCAAAGATCTAAGTTGTTTTTGATTTGCAATTTCTCATTTTTTTCATCTTCTCTTTCCCTCCTAAGCTAGCGGCACAGTCTAAGAACAACAATTAACCCCAAAAAAAAGTCTCATCATTTGGAAAACTTTAATTTCTGCATTGGCCCACAAGCAAAATCATAAATCTGCCAAGAATCCATTAATAATGATTAATTTGAGATCAATAAAAACTAATTTGGCTAATAGCTTTAACAAAAAAGCAATGTTTTCATTTGGTTAACTCGTGTCTGCTGTTTGCTTCCCCACATAAATAACTTTTACTCTTATGCAAAGCTTTTATGGGTAATGCAAATTTTTTGTTTTAGAAATTTGTGGCCCAAATTTGCATAATTTGTAAAGCAAATTTAGCAAGACAAAAGCCGAAACCAAACGTCATCACCGAAAAGTTTGATAAGAGTAGGCGCAGAGAACTGTAAGATGCCAGAAGATAGCATTGAACCCAAAGTCAAACCAAAGACTTAGGCAACAAACTTGCCAAAGTATAACAATTTAGAAAGGTTGAATGGCATGCCATTCACTTGGAGCAGCTTGCCAGTTGGCAAGTCAGAGAGGCAGATTCAGTCAGTCAGTCATAAATTTGCATAGAAACAGATGCAGAATTGCATTATCTAAGCTGCCGTTTGTGGCTGCTGCACTTATCTTGTGCAAAAAAGTCAAAGCCAACGATTTTAATTATTGTGTGTGACGACGACGACGACGACTTGAACTGGGATGGAGACTAGATGCAGCCGTCCAACTGCAGCTCTGTCTCTGTTTCTGTTTCTGATGTGCTGCATTTGATAACTGGCAAAGCAATGAAGTCTTAGACCCTTAGATAATGAAAAGGAAGCCAGTCTCGAGTCGACTACAGTCTCTCTGGCGCGCCGTAATTCAAATTAGTAGCAGACCAGGCCGCTGGGCAAACAAGCCAGAGAGTTTTGCTACCGCACACTGCAGTGCAGCAGCAGCAAGAACAACAACAACAACTGGCAAAACATCTTCTTCCTCAATGACATTAATTCATTTCGTATGCAAAGCAATCAGTGGACTCTCTCTCTCTCTCTCTCTCTCTCTGGCAATTAGAAAAGAGTTGGAAAATTGTATGCAACTTGGTTTTCGTCTCTTACTTTTCCTCGCACTGATTTGCATTGCACGATTCTCAACTTAATTTAACATAAAGTAAACAAGCGCAGTTAACAAGCCAAATACAAGCCATGAGCGTGCGGGTGCCAGTTGGAGGCCCTCTCCAAGGGCTCCTGCTGTCGTGTGACGTGTTGTGAAAATTCTAAAATATTTTTGCCGCTGCCGGCCAAGCTTTCTCACAAGTCAACGCCAAAGCGAGACACTTTAACACATTTGCACTGTGGTTAGGACTCCTTTCAAAAGCATTTTGATTAAAATCTGGCTGAAAATAAAATTCAAATGAGAATTTTTATGAATCCATTAAGCTGCGAAATGTCTCACGTTGGGCGCCAAAAGTCTGTATAATCATACATAAAGGAAAGTTGAATTCAGAGCGTGGTTTTTCCAAATTTTTATTTGTTTTTTTTATGATGAAATGAATAAAACTTTTGTAGAAAATGGGTTAAGCACTTTTCAAATTGTAAAGGTCCCTCCTTGGGCGCCAAATTATTATAACAAGTCTCATGAAAATGTTATAAAAAATCGAAATAATCATTTAAAGGTATGTAGTCTTTGAAACTTTTTTAAAAATGTGTGAATTTGCATAAATGTATCGATATTTTAGTGTTAAGGTATTCTTACGAAATTGAATAATGGTATAAGATGGACGACAAACAGTAAATGAGCGTGTGTAAACGGTGTGTTGATTAACAAGTAAAATAAATTAATCAACCTTTTGATACTTAGTTTATTTTTAACAGATCATTTCTACTTTGCATAGCGTTTAACCACTGTTTAACTGCATTTGCCCCGTGAAGAGTTTATTAAAAGCCACGACAACAAACGGCCAGCCCAAGCATCCACATCCCATCGCATCGCCCTGACCAAATCCTTTGTAAGGTAATTGCTCATTTGAGTTATAAACACGCACACACACTCACACACACTGGCGCTCCTCGCCCCTTTCCGCACATCCACAGATGGCAATCGAAGCTGCTGCCCAGTAAGGGACGTCGCCCGCTTTGCATGTCTAACAATTGTTCTTCTAATTGCGTTTATGGCCAAGACCAAGACCGAGTCGCAGACGGGCACGGCGACTAAGCCTTGTAAACGCAATCGGACAAGATAATCTCGGACCCCATCGCAGCGTGCGCAATGATTTCCAGGGCCCCAAAAAGGTACCATGGCATGGCATCATGGCATGCGGCATGCATTTGGGCGCAACAAATTGCTTGAATTGAGTTCTTCAAATTGGCATTGGCATTGATAGAAATGCGTTACATATTGCATTTATGGTTGGCTTATTAACTGAAGCAGCAAATTGACAGCTCTAAAGAAGTTGGAAGAAGTCGTTGCAATTACCCGAAGCCATTTGAGAAAAAGCACAAACAACAAACCCAACTAAATCCTCCAGCGGCAAACACTTCATTAAAAGTAAATAAGGTGTCCAAGCAGATGTTTGTGATAAGATTGAGAGGGTGTTGTGGCTGTACAAGTATTTTTCCTTTATATTGACAGTGAATGGATTGCTTAATGGGTGCGGGAGTTCGGGCAGATGATAGAAATCGAATACGCTGCATTGGAAGTGGGGGGGTAAAATAAAAGAGCTGTAAAGAAGAAGAATAGGTGAGTTAAATTGGCTGTCTTCTTAAGTTTTTTACGTTTGAAAGACTAACAAGATAATAATTATATATTGTAAGAAACGCCAGCCAATTGATTGATAGAAGTTGGAAGAAGAAATAAAGGGGAAAATAAAAGACAAAGAAATAATTCATAAAGCCGCAACTTGGAAGAAAAAATAAGGAAATAAACTAAAGGGCCAACCGGCGGATCTCCACCATCCCAATTAATACGATATGCCCCGTTTTAGTAACTGCAGGTTGGTATTGTGTGTTTCTAGATTATGTTGACAACGACACAATATATTTTTTGTTCAAGTCTATATGTCATAAAATAAACAGTTGACGGACGTTTATCGTTGTGAAACCTCCTACAAATCTCACCCCGGGTTTCGAATTCCTTAAAATGTTCGGGTTCGGGTTTACGGAGCGGGTTCAAAAGGTCGCTGAACCATGGTTCCGTTTCAAACCGGGGTTCTGGAATAATTTTGATTTATCGCTAATTCGGACAACATTAAATTGTACATTAATTCAAAATTTTAATCATTAAGGGCGCGCGCACACATGTGGCTGACTGATGAACTTAAGGCTGACCTTGCTAGCGTGCACAACATGCACTGGCTTGATCTTTATAATTCAGTTATAAGCTCAGCATTGCGGAATCAATCAAACATGTTTGTTTATTTCGGCTTGCTGACCTACTTAAATATCTTGGTCAGCCATTAGTTTATCTTGTGTGCGCGAGCCCTAAAAGACGCTTAGAATCTTGATTTGTGCCACATAATATTAAAGTATTTCTGTGAACTCTTTGGCTGGATACTTGTGCCTCAGGAAGAGCTAATACAAGAAATGTGATATTTTTAAGTTCTTCACAATGATCATTTATCGAAAGCTTTAATACATAAGAAATTTAAAACAATCTTTAAATTTCGAGAAATTTTCGTCACATTTTCATTATTTTCATGCTTCTTTGCGAAAAATTCAGTTATGTCAGAAGATGGACATGGTACATAATCATTGATGCTTTTATTAATTAGTTCCTTTTGACGATTATTGAATTCAGCAATCCGTTTATTTGCAAGCTATTTTTGTTATAAGTCAATTTGGTTTCTTTTATTCAAAGATACAGTTGTAGAGATTGGGATTCAATTTAAAATGTCAGAACGGTTTTCTACAACAACCTGCATGCGTGCATTAAAGTGTATTGGAAATTTATAGATACTAGAAAAAATATAGTACAAACAAATTTTTGAACCAAACCCTCTTTGAGTTTTTTTACTCCGTTTCAGGTTTAGGTTCGAACAGAAAAATTTGTTCTGCTCCGGTTTAGGTTCGGTTCGTGATTCCCAAAAATGCCGGAGACTCCGACTCCGGAGCGGTTCAACTCCGAACTGGCTTGCAGCCCTGGTATAATCCATACTAATGTGGTGGCGTTGCTACATACTTCTGCAATTGTGGATGCTATGAACAGTTGCTATGGAGGCCCAAACTAATTTAATTCATTTATTTTGACGGTCAGTGGAGAAATAAAGAAAGGTGAGGTAAAAATCGGTAGAAAGTAAAGGCAAAGGTAGCTATTTGGGACCTCAAATAAAAAATAATGTTTATACAGTTGACATGGAGAGCATTCAACAGCAATCCGCAGAGCAGAAAGAGCAGTAACAATGCTGGTAAAGAGAAATCACATTCATACTTAGCTTTATAAAACAAGAACTAATGAATAATGAAAACATATGAAATATTTTTATTAACAATTTTGTTCCCCTACTGGGGAGGGTGTTTTCTATTGATGCCAAGTGCAGCTCCAACAATCCAAAGAAGCAATTAAAATAGTTGGTGCTCATGTGGAAGTTTTGTCTCGAACTATTGTGTGAAAGTACATTCCGCAAGGGCATGATGAGGATCGAGATCATGAAGGGATTGGCAACCCTGCTGACCCCGGTCGGTAGTCCCTGAACCAAACCTGTCGGGATTAAAGGGGTGACTTTGAGGGAGATCCTGGTTTAGTGCATTCATACCTACATCACGGGTAAAGTCTCAATTTGATTCACCAATATCAGAAGAGGTTTTAGATGAACGTAGCCCTTCACCATAGGGGAATTGCCATGCAGTGTGCTTTGACGATGGTGAGACACTGGTGATTGCTTCTTGGATTCATCTTCCTCATTTTTTATCATGATCTGTGCGTTATAAATGAACGATATTCCTAACTTTTTTAATTTTTGACTAAAAATTGTTGATTTAATGATTTTTCTGTTGATTTTGCCAATTTCAACGTATAATCAAGATAAAGTCATTTAAAATTACCTATGTGTCCCTTTGATTTCAAAATGCTAACACTTTTGATTTTTCTTCGCAAATTCGTAGCGCTATATATATGGTCAGAGTGTGAATTAGATCTGAGAATTGCAAGCAGGCAATATGCAAACATTTTCTACACATATCAGAATCCCCTTCACTATAAGTAAGCTTTAGTTGCCTTGACTCAGACGGGTAGCCCAGCCGCAGAACGTCAGTCACATCGATTCAAGCAAGGGACCGAGTTCGAATCATACAGAGTAAGTAAAAGATTTTTCAATTAATAAATATAAGTTAATTTAATTCGTTGTTTTTCGGAATAACAAAATTATCAGCAACCACGAACAGCAGTGCGCAGTAATTTCATTTTCCTGTTTACAAAAATCAAAAGGCAGACATTTTGTTATTAAATGGAAAAACTACGGGCGAAAATCAAAGACGTAAATTTGCGAATTTACAATGAAAAATGTTACATTTACCAACGTTTTTTTTTTGTGTGTAGGGAATTTGGCATTACCATTTCATGTTCTCAATTTTTGTTGTTGTTGCTTTCCAATACTTACGGGGTTTGTCCGGAAAGTAATAGGACTGACATCCGCCGGGACTGTACTTCGGAGCGTGCGCACACGTGCGACAGAAACGTTTGATATGATCAAGCAGGCTTACAAGAAGTGGTGTGTTTCGATGGCACCAGGCCTTTCTGGAGGGCCGGGAAGAGGTCGCCGATGAAGACCATGCTGGAAGACCTTCGACTTCGACAAACACCCACAATGTGACTCGTGTGCGCAAAGCTTAGAACTCAGACCATCGACTAATTACACAAGTTTACAAAAAAAAGCCAACTTTTGCAACAGAGAAATTTGCAACCGTTCCTTATGTATTTTTGGCCGCTGAACTCAAATAAATTGACCGTTTTCTCCCAGCACGTCAGGTTTACGAGATATTCGCAGAAACGTGTGTTGTGCGAGGTTTCTTTACATTTGTTGGTCCTGTGCCCACATAAAGTGTCCTTTTCCAACGAAATTTGTTTTAATGTGAGCTGCATTGAACACCGTTACAGAAAAACCAAACACGATGTTTTAATTTTACTGATAAGGTACAAATTTTTGGATTTTAATATTGAAAATGTGGCTATTTTTGATCAAATCGATTTTTTTCCCAAGTTTAAAGATTTCTGAAAAATTTTCCACTGATTTTAAAAATCTTAGAAAAAAATTGTTGGTAGTCCTTTGCATCTTCTTATTTTACATATTTTCAGTTTTTGATATCATCGCGATTTTAAAAAGTTATAGCCCAAAAACTATAAAATTTTGTAATATTTTTACATTTTATTTACAATATTAAACCTTAAAATGTCTTAAAATTAACACAAATCAAAGTAAAATAACTTTTTAATATCAACTCATTGGTTTTACAATAACAACTTTGTTATTTTCAAGCTACAAGAAATTTTGATGGTAAATATTATGCAAAAAAATCGAGAATCTTTTATTGTCCCTTTGGGTTATAACTTTTAAAAGCGCGATGATATCGAAAACTGAAAATATGTAAAATGAGAAGAGACAAAGGACTACCAACAATTTTTTCTAAGATTTCTAATATAAGCAGAACAGAGAAATTTCTCAGAATTATTTAAACCTTGGAAAAAAAATCGATTTTATCAAAAAATAGCCACATTTTCAATATTAAAATCCAAAAATATGTACCTTATCAGTAAAATTAAAACATCGTATTTTGTTTTTTCTGTAACGCTGTTCAATGCAGCTCAAGGAATGGTTGCCAATTTCTCTGTTGCAAAAGTTGGCCTTTTTTGTAAACTTGTGTTATTCGTTTAATTACCCAGATGTTAAATTTACCAAAATCTGTGGTTCATGACATTGTGACGGTGCATTTGAATATGCGCAAGGTGTGCGCGAAGATGGTCTCAAAGGTCATCCAAAAAAAAAATGGTTTTTCCTTTGCTGAACACTTTGATGGATTTTTAAAAAAAAACTCTCTGGGTCCAGCACTTTTTGAGATATTTAAGCGGTAACTTTCAGATAAGACCAACTCCTGTTTTACCTGCAACCAAATCGTAAGCCTTAGTTTCATTTCCACAGCTAAATGGGAAATTGGCTAGTCGAGCGACACCGATGTTAATGAGACTACTCTAAGAAGACTCTGTAAGTGTAAAGATAAGCCATTTAGCCTGCGTTTGCATTCGAAACGGCAACAGCCACGTGCTGTTGAGGCAATATTTTTGATGTCCACATTTTTTTGAACTTTTTTAAATCTCGGGTCTGAAAACACTGCAGCCCATATTGATACTGAGCTCATTATAGAAGAACGTTTATTGAGGTACTTAGATAGTATAGTAATAAACAATGTTTTGTTGAAGATTTTAGAGCAATTGCTCGACATGAAAAGCAAGGGTAATAAAAATCTCTTGGTTGCAATTGTGAATCGTGCAGTTTTATTGAAGTTGTATAAATTGGCTTTTAAATGTTTTTAGAAGGAGCTCTTTTAAAGAACTCTGTATACAACGTGGATGGTAGCTAACCGATTTTTCTTCGATATACTCCTCTCTCGAAAAACATGTTTAACGTGTTCCCGCGTTCCTTAGTGTGTACCATCCTAAACGTTGCAACATTTTTATAGAGTTTTTGCTTATAAACTCGAGAACCGTTCATCCGATCTTTATCATTTCTGCAAAATCGATCTATTTTGCTAATCACTAACTTTTTTCTAGAAAGCTTACGAATTCTCTATCTTTAAAACTATAGGAGATATAACTTTTTTCCAAATTGGGGGGGAAGGAGTTGGCGTGGCCAAAATTTGAAACAAACTTGATTACGGGTGCCGAAAAAGAAGCATTTGTCCCATTACATGTCAAACCTCTATCTCTTACCATCTCTGAGATCTAGGTGTTCAACAGACAGACAGCTGGACGGACGGACGGACGGGACGGAAAATCGGACGGACGGATCAAGCATTTATTGACTTATATGAAATGCTTCTTTCCTTTTTACTAATCTAAGGGTAACGGTGTATAAAAAATTTCTAAGATTTTCAGGGGGAAATTGAAAACCTTTAGCCCCGAGCCCATCAAAGCCTAAGTTTTTGGAGAAAATTCCGGTCTAATGGTCATCGTCCAAAGGAAGAAATGCTTTTGATTTACATGAGCAACCTTCTTAGATGCATTCTATTTATACTCTGCTTAACTATATATCGACGGTGAAAGAATAAATCTGACCTAAAGAAATGTCATAGGATTGTAGAACTTCTTGAATAATAGCAGTCAGATTACAAGAAATTTCTATATATCTCTGTATGTTGTCGGAAAAACTACATCATCTTGTGAACCGAACCGGATTTTTCGAAAAAGTGGTCCGGTTCGTGTTTAGGTAGGAGGTGGACAAAAATATTAGGAGTTCGGTTCATGGTCCGGTTCGGCGAACCCCAAAAATCGAAACGAATCGTTTTTAAGGTGTTCGGTTTTGATTCGATTACTTCTGCACACTCGAAATGTTTAACATAAAATGAATTAACGGCTGACCGCTCACATCAACGATAGATTGCGCACGCGCTCTCTCTCTCTGTGAGAGCGTGTCCAACGCTATTCTCTCAAAGGTGCCCTCACTCCTCTTGCCTGTAAGAACGCAAAGGGCGTTCGTACGCAAATTATTCGTTCCACACACAAAAAAAAACTTTGGGAAATTCAACATTTCATCGGAAAATTTTTCAATTTCCGTCTTTGATTTTCGCCCAAAGGTTTTGTTGTTTCGAAAACAACGAATTAATACGTCCTTGTGATGTTTGCTAGTCAAATCTGACGCCGAGGGCCTTGATAACTTGAATCCCAGATTCCTTAAAATTGTTTTACCACTCCTTCTCAATCATATCACCCATATTTTCAATACAGCACTAACCACTTCAGCCTACCCATATATTTAGAAAATCGGCAAAGTACTTCCTATACCCAAAACAAATAATGAGTTTAGACCAATAACAATTCTCCCTTTTCTCTTTAAAGCGTTTGAGCACATTAGGGCAAAGCAGATGAAACTGTTTTTGATAGCAACTGCCTTTTGAGCCAGGTGCAATTTGGTTTCTAAACGAATCATGGTTGCATAGTCAGAAGATGTCCGCAAAAAGTACGACAGTCACATTACATTATTATATTATATTGTTATATATAAGCAAAATCTAATGTTTGTTAAATAATAGTATATTTATAATATGTAATTTTCCGGAGTTTTTTAATTTTGAAGTAATTTTTTTTTTAGAAAAAGTTTTTTTTTAAAATGTAAAAATAGTCGTTCAGATTGTCTTGCTAAACTTAAAATTTGATTTTTTTATTATTATTTTAATTTTTTAGCATAGATAGAAGCACGACATAGTCATATTATATTATTGTACTATTTTATAAGGGTTTGTGTGTTTGTTGTGTTTTTTGTTATTTATTATTTTTATATTTTATATATTTTTTTTTTGTTTTCAACGTTATTTTAGATTTTAGCAAAGCCTACATAGTATATGTCATACAAAATTTAGGTCTGTAAAAAAGTATTAGTATGAAAAATTTTTTGTTTTTAATGCTATCGCTCCCAATCCCGTTACTATCAAAATGATATGCTAAACACAATTCTGTTAAGTCTGATTCAAATCGGATGACTATAGCATATAGCTGCCATAGTAATGATCGGTCGAAAAATTAAAGGGAGAAAAACTCTTTTGTACTTAATGGGTAGCGTGTTTTTACGTTTCACTTAAAATTATTATGTCTAAACACACTTTTAGAGAGTTTGACCAATTTGGGATGAATATATTGTATAGCCGCCATATAAAAATTCTGGCAGAAATATATCAAGCCCCAAAGAGAAACTTCGGTCAGCTAGCTTTCCTCTATTTTTAAAATTTAAACTAAAAATCGGTTTACTGTGTAAACGTCCGCAACGCAAAATAGGGTTTTTCAATTTTTTCCAAACTGGCTGACAACAGAGTTTTTCAAGCCCCTTTAATCTTATGAAAAAACATTATTACACATTTTTTGAAAAAATTAATGCCAAAATGTGAACGTCCGCGGCATGAAAATACTAAAAAAATTGTTTAATATATGAGGTGGAAATGCTGAATCTGAATCGGGGCTTTAAATTGCTCAGGTGGTCGAGAATCCGAAAAACATAACCTCAAAGAACAAAAAGTATTAAATTATATTAATTTAATAATTGATAAATGTCGAGGGAAACCAGCAAAATCGGTATTTCCAACATCGGAAAATAAAATCACAAATGAAATCGAATTTAATCCTTACAAACCGAGTTTCGGGCCAATCGATGAAAATATTTTTTTCCAAGCAGAATTTTCCGGCCATTTTCCATGTGGGCGGATTTTCGAAAATCGGGTCTAATTATTTCGCCGTAATGCTTACAAACCAAGTTTTAAGTCAACTGAAGGAAAAAAATTTTTTTTTTGTACAGTTTGGCTATATGGAAAAAGTGTAACGTTCGCAACAGACCGAAAATGAAGATACAATATTTAAATAATGGGACGACTTACCATTCTTTTGAAAGCTGGATTGAAATGGTCGTTTATTCCACTTAATTTTTTCGTAATTAGACTTATTTTTGTTTATTATGCAAAATTCGCTAAAAAATGTGGGAAATGTACATAAACCCTCAAGGTCGACTTCCATTTTTTGTAACGTCCACAACGGAACTTTTCCACAAGCATAACTTTTTTCAGAAACAGATAACCTTTTATTTTAAATTGGGTTTGAAAGTAGTGCATTTTGCAAAAAAATATTAAAAATACACCAATGTGGACGGCAGCTGAGCCAATTTTAACAAGCAAATTTGCGTACAAATGTAACGTCCGCCTCGCAGGATTAGCATAATGATAAATATGAGGAGTTATTGATATTAATATAAAGTATAGTAATAAAGGTTAATGAAATTATTTATATTAAAATAAATGCCTAACTCAATATTAATGACTCAGTTATTGAATATAATAATATTTTATGTTTTAAATATGGTATAAATTTTAGATATAGGTTTTTTTGTGATAGCAAAGGCTGCAACACTTTTAGTATACCACGTTTTTTTATAAATAACGGTTAAATTTTTTTTATTTTAGGTTTTTTTGGTAATTTACTTGTTATTACATGAAAACTTTTACTACCCTGGGGCTGAAATGCAACTAAAAGCTTAGTTGTATCGAATGAGTATTAAATCTGTGTACAAAATGTGTCCATTATGCTTGCTTGTAATTCTCAAGTTCTTATTCAACACTCAGATGGTATAAATAAGTAAATAAGTCAAAAGTGCTAGCAGTTTAAAATGTTTGTTTGTTGTTTTGATTTGTTTATACGTTGAAATTGTTAAAATCAACAAGAAAAATCATTAAATAAACTCGTCATGTATTTCTGGAAATTTTGGTTTTTAATATAAAGACGGCTAGAAAGCCACTTGAAGGCGCCCTGCATAGAAATCTGATTTGGAATGTGACAAAATCGATCCCGATCTTCACGGGCGAGAAACCAACTGACATCAATTCAGAAATTTCGAAACATTGAAATTTCCAATGCCCATTTACCAAAAGCTTCAGATCTGATAATAAAGACAAAAGTTTATAAAGACAATTTACAGATTGGAATATTAGAAAATCCAAAAGAAGTTCCAAAAATGGCCAAAGATGGCTTACATTTAGTATTGTTCAGAAAGTTTTAAGAAAATATCCTAACAACTAATCGTATAATCTTTGAAGACTGACAGCTATAAGATTTAAGATTTTACCATTGAGAATTTCAATTCAAAATATTCAATTTCAAAAATATTTGTTAGAATATTGATCTTTTCCTCAAGAGTTGAGCGTTTCTAAATAAAGCACTTGTAATTGGCTCCAAAAGATATGTGCTATCGGTCGTTACAATCCATATATATTCTAGATCCCCCGTAAGCTTTTAACGCGCCGATATGCCATTGCCCGGTTGTAGCGCACTATCATCTCGTCGCCTGCCATGTTAAAGCTCTCGACAGTTCTTAAGGCCAAGGTAAAGGCAGGCAAACAGTTCGTGCAATTGCCAGTTATGGCAAAAAAAAGGCGCGCGCGTCAAATACAAAAAAAAAAAAAAAGAAAATCGCCTGCAGTTGCAGACTGTCTAGGAAACGCTAGAACCTACACACAGGTTACCATAACAATCTGCCGAGCTGGCAACAACACAACACCGAGTGTGTGGCTAACTTAAATCAGTGGAAAATTGAAGCTCAGCGCTTGGTCTAATGATAACTGCTGGAACTTTAACGGCGCGAGATGGCGGAAATTTCAAGACTCCCAACTCCGACGACAAGTGTCAAGTGAAGCTTAGATAAATTTCAGAAAAGGGCAACAACATCCACATGAGTTGGCAGCGCAGACGCAGAGCCGCAGCCAAACGTGGGCCATGCCGCACAAGTAGCCGCCGGGCAGAGTCAGAGTGGTGGCATGCCAGGCCAGGCTTGTACTCGTATTTGAACTTCCAGACACGCTTTTGGCCCTTAACATTTTTGACCGTCATTTCGCCGATACAAAGTTCTTCAGCATCTCCGGGCTTGCACTTTCTTCGTCGTGCCAGCAAAAGTGTAGATCAGCGCGAAATCTAATTTATGCAATGTACAAGAACATACAACATGTTGCACGAAGATGATGAAAATGCGGCAGGCAGCCAGCCATATTTCTTGCTTTTTGTTTTTTTTGTCGGCAAGACAATCGAGCAACAACAACGACCACGTTGAGGCTGAGTACAACAACGACGACGCATGTTTTATGACTCTCATTGTCATTTATGCAAATTAGTTGGATAGGCAGGACGCTGGCCATGTCTAAGCATCGGACGGTGCAAATTTCCCACCAAACAACGCGGCTGGCTGAGCTTTTGTCCTGGGCCCCAGTCAGGCCCGATGATGATTATGAGCAACATGTTTTATGATATCTGCCGGTGATTTATTATCATTTGATTTAAAAAGCAGTGGACAGTGGACAGGACACACATCAATACATGTGCCTGATGTGGCGTTATTTATAGTTTGTCTTGGGGTTCTCGGGCCCCAACATCAACATTTCATGCTTATTATGGGGGAATTGTGCGCGTTTTATGAGCGCAGCAGCGCAAAGGTGGAGAGAGCCTTTTGGCTATTTTAATTAGTGCAAAGGCGGAACGAAAGACTTCGCCAACGAACTAATTAAATTCCTGCGGCGATTGTAACGGTGCTAATAGATCATCGATTTGATCAGCTTTGTGCAGAAGTAACCCAGTGGTGGTTAGTTCTAACGTTGAATTTTTAAGCGAACCCACAAAGCTTAGCATACTTTTAGGATTGTGTTAATTTTGCACACAATTCTTCTTTAAATTAATCATTCCATTTCGCCCCCCTCCCTCAATTCAATTTTCTGCGATTTGTTACAGCCCACTCAGCGTAGGCAATTTACTGCCCCAACATAAAACCTAATACCAGGCTAAGCCTCATTCATTAATGCCAGCTGGCAGACTCCTGGCGTCTGCCATTTCCATAGCCGATTTCACTCAACAACTTGATGGTACTTGGACGCTTGGTCCAATCCCAGGCCAATTAGCTGGCGCACATTTAGATTTGGAGTTCCGTTTGTACAAATTAATGCTGTAATTCATAATCAGCGACGTCATCAATGATGATAGCCAGTTGCATAGCTCTGACTCTGACTATAAACAGTATGGCATATACTTTGCACACTTTCCCCCTCCACCAACCACTTTTTATGATGTGCTCATCTTTATGGCGTTGAAACATGTGTCTAAAAATAGCTTTGTGTTTATTTGATTTAATAATTTATTACCTTCACATACATTCAATTTAATGATGTTCTTGCTAGTAAGTACGGAGGGTGAACTGAGAAGTCTTCTAAATGAAGAGAATTAGAAAGTAAAATGAAATGAAAATTTCATTGGTAAACCTTGGTAATCAAGTTGAATATTTCATCATCGGAATGAAGGAAAGTTTTATACTGAGGGACTAGAAAAGTGACCGGTCAAAAATTAAATATTTTTAAAATATTAATTGCCATTACTTTTTGGCAAAAATGCTTTCAAATGCACTTTAATAATGTGTAAAAAAATTTAGAAAAATCTACTATTTCCAAGAAAAATAATAATATTATTATTATTGTTGTAGATTGAAGGTTGATGACTCACGCGAAAGAAGGACAAACATATTTGCAAAGTAACAAAAGCCAGAAAACGGTTGGTAATTACACAGGACAGTTGGAAATGCATAATTATTAATTAATATTAGGTGTGTAAAAATTTATACTTATGACATTAATTTTTTTTAATTTTAAAATAAATATAAATAATTAAATTAAAAAATTTATTTTTTTAAATAAAAAATAAATAAATTTTAGTTTAATATGTAAGGAATTAATGGGTAGATTAAAAAAATAAATTTAATTATTATTTTTTTTTTATTTTGGATTTGTTTTTGGTTTTTTTTTTTTTTTTTTTTTAATTATTTTTATTTTTATGTTAATTAGTCCGATATTGTGGGTTGGAAATGGCCAACCCACAAAGTTGGTAAAATTAACCAAATTGTAGAGTAACTTTCACGTAAACCTTTACGTAAGAGGAACTATTGCTATAGTAAATCTAACCGAAAATCTCGTTTAAAAATGCGCCAACCGACATAAATAAGTAATATTTACCGATGTTTACAGTAAGTACTTTTCTTACTGAGTTCACAGTAATTTTACCATACAATTGGTAATTTGACAGCTGTTACACAACTGTACAACAGTAGGGTGGGATACTATTTTAGCTGTCACAAGTTGGCAATCTACTTGAGCTCAGAGGCAACCCCACTACCCCCCACCCACCAAATTTGGTTCTGAAACAATTGTTCGAATTAAACAAATATTTATTAAATTTGAAAAATTTTTACTTACTCTGGGGGATTCGAACTCGGGGCCATTGGTCTCAACACGATTGGAAGCACGTCTTTACCAGTTACGCTACGCGCGCGTTAAAAGCAACGCCTCTAACATATTACTTGTATTAAATCTGCCTAAACATATGCACGAAAAATTTCTTGAATATCGCATAAATGAGACCACTAGTAATTCTCAAGTTCAAATTCCGTTGAAGTGCTCTATAAAAGACCAACTGAAATTTGCTAAGTCAACAATTTTCGCGGTTAGATTTGCCGTCGGAACAGTTAATCGGTGCATCAAACACATTCAAAAAGTTATACTATATGTGCGGTTAGATTAACTTGTGGGTACAGTTAATTGCTGCAAAAGCAAAGTATGAGATGAAAAAATCACGTCAGAGTTACTAATTCTATGGTAAAGTTACTGTAGTAGCAGTAACTTATTAAAACAAAGAAAAATTTGACAAAATATTTGTAGTTAATTTTACTAGGAGTACAGTTGTTAAATGCAACAACAAAACTCGTGCTAAAATAAATACGTAAAGCTTACAAATTTCTTCAGTAGATTTTACTGTTAGCACAGTTACAAAACAACACCAAAACCACATGCATAAAAAATTTGGAAAAAAAGTTACTGTCAGCGTAGTTAATTTTACCCACCAGATTTTTTTGTGTGTATACACGTTAAAACTAATTTCGATTAATTTCGAAATTCAAATCTTAAAAGGTGGCACCACTGAAATACTAGCGATTTGGTACGTGCCAGTGAATGACAAATTTAACTAACGATTTAACTAATTTAATAAACTCAACATATCAAATGGTTAATTCTTTTGATGTAGATTATTCACAAATTGAACACCCCACGCTTATTTTAATCAGAAAAAAAAGAAAAAATTAAGTGCGTATTTAAGCAAGTCGCCGACTCATGAGTGCGCGATTTGCAAATTACTCGAAAACAGGCTCTGTGGCTGGGCGAAATCAAATTCGAGCGAATTTAGAGCGAAAGTGATTTCTGTGGCACCCCTATAGTGAGTTTGGCTGGCTCTAGGTCAGAAAGTTGCGATTGTTTACAATTGTAAACAACTTATGCATTATACATCAAACAGAGCTGTTTGCCTATACGGTACCGTTTCATCATTCTCCAGAATGAATCTTCAGTAGGCTTTCAGTAGGCTTTACAATCAATGCTTTGATCAATTGGTAACCGCAAAAGCAATGAAAGTAAAAATAGAACAAGCCACGATGATATCAACTTTTTGATGTTAACAAAAAAATATTATATTTTCAATTTTTTAATGATATATTAATATTTTCCTTGATGAACTTAAACTAAAAGAACTTTTTTCTCTGGGTTAAGTCGATTGATAACTTTCAAGTTTAAACGCGCTTTACACAAAATCGTTGATTTTGAGTTGTGCCAGTATTGAAGTAAGTAAGCGGTGTTAATGCTGTGGATGCTTATCCAGATCATCCAGATTCCAGATTTGAATATCGAAATTTTAATCTAGGTGCATTAAGTGGCTTAAACAATATCCCATTAACCGCTGAGGTCGAAAATGGATAGTTTTGAAGCTTCCATGAACGGTGTTCCGCAGCCAAGGAAATCAAGGCCGAGAATTAATGGGACTAATTTTTCATTATTCTAAGCAGATACATGCTATGTGAAGGCAATGTTTCTGGTGTTCTGTATTAATTGTGTATGTGGTTAATTTAATTAACAAAAGATTGGAATTACCATATCTGAAAACCGATTCGTGGGCAGCACACCAAAATGATTTAGAATCACCACCAACCCTGTACTGTAAAAAGTCTAATTTGGTTGCCTTCTGTTGTTATTTTAAATTAAAAGTAAAAAATTGAATCAAAACCGAAACGAATGATGGTTAAGGTTACGGTTACTGTTCTGGCCGATCGCCTTTTTCCGGTTACGGTTGAATTACGGCTGTAAGATTTTGGTTACGGTTATAAACCCTATTCTCGTTCGGTTATTGGTGTAAAATATCACTTTGAAAAAATAAAATCATCTATTTGGAATCTAATTTATTCAGTAAGAGTACTTTATGCTTTGGGGAAAATCGCATACTCTGAATTTGACACTTTGTTACGCAATGTGAACGCAATGTAATTTTTTTTCTCACTCATACATAATCATGTTAAGAGGTTTCTTTTTCGTTCACACCCAGACTGAAGAGAGTAAGTTTAAAAAGGCGATCGCACAAACAACACCAATATGTGTGAATACTTACGTTTTAATAAAAACGAATTGGCATAACAAATAAACAGAAAAGATGGGGAACGAGAAAGAGGTAACGCAGCTAACTAAAATCCTTACCTCCTTCATCTCCCTTTTATGTATTCATAAAAAATTCTGGGTATATCGAACTTTTTACTAGTAATCTCTGCTTTCAATTAATTTTATACACCTTCGACATCGTTTAAAATTATGAAACTGTATCTAGGAATAGCAGTTGATAATGAAAAAACTGCAAGTGGTCTCAACTCAAAGTCGTAAATAAAAGGCAACGATCTGAAAAATAATTTGGATTGGATAAAAAACAAATTTGTAATTTCTATATGGACAAATGACTGGAATAAGACTTGTGAGGGAAATTATAAAAATCGCCCATAAAACCGACTTAGCCACTTTGCAGTTATTATTTGAAGTTAAGTTTAGCTTAAACCCTAAGACCAAAATATAGCCTTCAGCTGAAACACTCATTTCGCAACTTACAAATTCATAAAAAGTATTTAGCGGTTAGAACTTAGCTATCTCACACCAACACTGACAATCTTTCTTTCTAGTTTTTTCTAATTTTCAGTCTTTCTGCCACCTTGCATCTTTTTAAAACCGCTTCTGTAATCTTTTTCTTTCTGAAAACAAATAATTTTAAAATTCTTTATTTTCATTTTCGCTTTTTAATAAAGAACTTAATGATTTTCTCAAACAGCCACCGCAACATGTCCCATCCCTCCTATTACATGTATATTTACACAGCTTTTGATATTTATACAAAAAAATAATTGTGAATATATATTTTTAATACATTTGCATTAACTGCAATTAAATGCCCATTCACGCTCGCAGTACTTATACTATGACATCATGCACAAA
>JAEIFU010002597.1:0-41114 GCA_018904235.1 Lordiphosa stackelbergi
TCAAGTTTAATAAATATTTTTGTCTAATTCCAATAATTGTTTCAGAACCAAATTTATCGGGTGGGGGGGTAGTGGGGTTGCATCTTCTGCTCTGCGATGAGCTCAAGTAGATTGCCAACTTGTAACAGCTAAAACAGTATCCCAATCTCTACCGTTGTACAGTTGTGTAACAGTTGTCAAATTACCAATTGTATGGTAAAATTACTGTGAAACTTAGTAAGAAAAGTACTTACTGTAAACATCGGTAAATATTACTAATTATGTCGGTTGGCGCATTTTTAAACGAGATTTTCGGTTAGATTTACTATACAATAGTTCCTCTTACGTAAAGGTTTACGTGAAAGTTAATTTTTACAATTTGGTTAATTTTACCAACTTTGTGGGTTCAGCAATTCCAACCCACAATATCGGTTAAATCTACCCACAGATTTCTTTGTGTGTTGACTCGAACTAAACTTGGACTACTTTATTCGTGAAGTGACATGATTAAAACGAGCTACTTAATCAAATGGAAGGGAAACTTACTACCGATAAAATCAACTTGACTTTGAGCAGGCGGATTCAAATCACTTAACTTTCGTCTTCTAAACTAGTTGACTGTCATATTTGTGTCCTTCACATACAAGGTTCAACAGCTTTAATTAAAAATGCTAACGTTTATACGAAAACCTCTAGAGATTTCTGTGGACACACTCGTATAGCTGGAAACTCGGATTGTAAGGATATTGTTCGAATTAATTGGTTTTTGTTAAATTTATGACTGAAATGCATGTAAATCAGAGTTCGAGAATACTCTGCTCCTTTTGCAAAACAAAGAGAAAAGTAAACTCGCATGGCTAAACACACACACACAACGCCAAAATAAGCATGTGTGTTTTGCCGACCCCTTAGGATTTTAGTACCAGCCTTTCCACATTAGTGCTAAGCCGTACTGAACTGTTGTAAACGAGCTAGAAAAACTAAAGTAATATCCTATTCACACTGAGCGCAGTAGTGTCAAAGCTCCGAAGGCATCAGAATGCGGATGTCAGCTACTACTACTTGTATAGTAGCAAATTCTTGCCAAAAGCACTCGAAAACGATAACCATCTGTGAGTTATATGGTTGCACCAATGAAAGCTTTTAAGTGATCATTCAGCCTAACTACGTATTTCCTAAGAACGCAAAATCTCGCTGACTTACAGCTTTTGACTTGCTAATCGCCAAAAGACTGAAACGGTAACCATCTAAGTTTGGTTACACCAGTAAACTTTAAGCCTAGTATTTCCTAAGAAAGCAAAATCTCGCAGCTTCGACTTTGACAGTTATTTCAAAGCTGCGGCCAGTGTGAATAGACTATAAAGAAGACGTACCATGAAAATTGCCGACGGGAATCTCAGGAATCTTAGAACTAGTCGAAATTTCCCGACCCACAGTTCTAGTTTGGGTTTTCCAATAGGGAGGGATTGGAACACGAAAGCAAATAATTAGGTGCGTTTAGATCAAAAAAAGTGCTCACCTCTAGAACATACAAAATTTTTTTTCTTTTATACGGATTTTCTGTCACATACAGCAAAGTTGGTTTCTGTCTAGTGAAGCCTTTGAACTTCTAAAGAGCCTTTCGAAAAGGGCGGAACGAAATGGCTAACCCCTGCCGACAATTGCTTTGGTTGAAGTAGGTTTTATGCTGACTTTTTTTCGACTAAACAACACGTCCAAATGAAAAAAATATATTTTTTAAGTGTCTCCTTAAAGCAAATAGAGCTAAGATGCAATATATGACGCCAAACCACAAGTTTGGTCATGAGACCATCACCGTCAACGGCGAGTGCTAGGGAACAATGTTTACCCATTTTAGTTGGCCCAAAACTGAATGATTTGAACGTGGGCGACACAATAAACATTCAGCCTGAGCGATTTAAGGACATGCTTATCTCTCGTCAATTGTCCAATCCAAGATCTTGACTCTGTCTTTTAGGGTTCTTTGAAGACAAAAATTCTACGAGGGACAAATGCTGTGTGCCAAGGCTTCATCCACACACATGTAAAATCGAAGGTCCACATTGAAATATCCCCTTGATTTTCACTTGTATTACTCATCCTTATGAGTTCTCTTTAACTCACCCTTTTATTTTGCTCCTGTGAATAGTTAATCTCGTAGCCCTCGCTTATATGCTTAGGCTTCCAGGGTGCCAGCATGGACACCGATCGTGATACAGTTCGTGTCATGGGCTGTAATGGTGCCTGCTGTTTGCCTGAGCCACCTTTGCGTAGATCATCCCTTGATATGGAACGTCGACGCAGATTGTATGGCTGTGGTATGTCACCCACGGTGGTGGCATGCAAATACACCACACTCCTTTGACTATGCAGACTGGACTCTCCCTCAGTGCCGGAACTTTCGGCCGGATAGCGTTCCCTGCAGGCATTCAGTTGGTTAATAAAACTTTTTCGCCTACCTCTACCCTCCCCCTTCCACTCACCTGCCATAGTTTGTTTCCTGAGCGGCACTAGAAATAAGTCCACGACGTTCTGCACTACGCGCTGGCTTGGGTGGTCCCAGCAAAGGTCGATCGTCATAGCGATGACCACGTGGCACCTCTGTGGATCGCTCCAGCGACATGGCTCGCTGATTGGAGCTACGTTTATGCCGTTCCGCCGGTTCTGGTTCCGAACCACTCTCCGAGATGTCCTGCAGTTCACGGGAACGTGAGTAGTGGCGTCGTTTGCGGAAGTCCACCTCATCGCTGCCATTGTCCAGTTGCTGCATAGAGCTGGCACGTTGTCGATTAGGCGTAGAGGTCTGAGTCTGAGCCTGTCCTGACAAGGTGTGACGATAATCCCTTGCTGGTGGCGGGGGACTTCGATCTAGATTATGGGCGCTCCGCGATAGCTTAGAGATTAGCGAAGGGCGGTTCCTAAGGAGTATCAACATGAGTAAAACAGCTAACTTAAGGAGTGTAAATCCAACTACCTGGGCATACTGCTGGCCTTGGAGATGGTGGGAGGATTTGAATCCAAGTCGGTATCACCGAAAAAGCGCAGGTTCTTGGCCGGAGCAGCTGGAGCATTGCGTTTGGTACGCTTCAAACTGGAGGTTACTTCACTATGTCCATTAACAGACACATTCAGCTAAACAGAGAAAGAGAGAGTAAGATTTAGTAATTAGTTACACCAACTTAAGCATTTCACACCCACCTGCTCCTTGGGACTACTCTTGGCACGACGATCCAATGACTTGAACCAGCTGGTCTTCACTTGCGGCGTCTCCTTTTGCTTTTTGGGTGGCTTATCCGCTGAGCTGCGCTTAAGCAATAGTGGACTAGCTTTCGGCGTGGACAGACGACGTCGCATAGAGATGTCGATAGTCTGTGGCGGAGTGAGAGAGAGAGAGAAGGGAAGGCATAAGTGCTGGCCGGGTCAAAGGTTAGCCCACATTACAGCAGGTTGCACACAATGTGGGGCAGGTGGCCTTTGCACGAGTCTGTGGTTTGTTGGGCATTTGTCTATGTGTGTGTGTGTGTGTGTGGGGGCGGCTCACGTTGCAAATGGAAACTTGTTTTGCCATTTTTGTGAATGCGACTGCAACTTTGGCCCACTTGTGGTTGCTGCCGCTGCCCTGAATTGCATTTGCAGCAACTAACAGAGTTAACCAAAGTTATGGAAAAGGAATGTCAAACCCAGCAAATAATCAAAAATAATCAACAAATTCAAATATGCCGCCAAGCGTCTAACAATATGTGTTAATACAGTCGCGGACAGGCAAAGAAGGCAAAACTAAATTTTTATTGAAAAATGTATGCTAAATTAGCATAGCTAATTTACACGAAGTAATCAAGCAGATATATTTGTAAGGGCCGACTTTGCATCTAACAAATAACAAAGAAAATTGTAAGTTTATCCTACACATAACAGCTATCTCAAACAAGAAATATCTGGGCGAACAAAAAACAAACATGATTTTCTCACTAAGATATGTTTCTTGGCAAGAAATGGTCATCCGACCTTACCAAATTTGGCAGATTTTTTTAAAGCATTTAATTTTTATAATTGATAAGACAAACAAAATGATTTTCTTATTAAGATCTATGATAAAAGAAAACCGTGGGCAAAACTTCAGCTTTGCGTAGAAACAGAAACAGCTTTAAATTTAGGTTTTACACTTAATACAACGTTATCATGGGATGACCATATAAGTAAGGTAACCGGGAAAAACATATGCTCTAATTAGGCGTTTAAATTTGATTTAACCAATACCTTCCCACATATAAGATACCTGATTGCTAAAGTACATATAATAGCAGCGCTGCTATATGGGTGAAAGCTCGGAAGTTGTAAATGCAAGTAGCAAACATGTAGTTAATGTAGCATTTAATAATATTGCCGGATAACGATCCGACCACGTTTCAAAATTTGAGTGAGAATACTTAATATAGTGTCTAAATTGATGGATTAGCTTACTAGTATTAATCCTCCTGCATAAAATAATTAATTCACGAGAACCTTCCTACCTACCTCTGAATGCTTAAGTTGCTCCTTCTTCTAGACAATTTAATCCCAATGAGAAATAAACTAGCAAGCATCTGACTAGCTTTTTCTGCCTAAGGTAATTCCCTATGAGTCAGCTATCTATCGAATTTAAAACAATTAGAAGCGTGCCCCATCTTTAAAATATTTACTAAAAACCTACAACAATACTTCTCTTTCTTTTACTCTTCTTTTCTCTTTTTATTCTATATTTTCTAGTGATTAGTGCTTCCAAAAAAGTCCCGTACTTTTAGCACTGAAAAGAAATATAGAAAATATAATGACAGATGGAAGGAAATATATTAATCAAACCATCCCGATGGTCTGATTAGAAAAAAACTACGCAGGCTTTTTTTCGACGACCCCCCCCCCCGTAAGCCACTGGTGTATGTTACAAACAAATATCTTAAGATATTAAAATTTAATACTAAAAATTCAGAGCAATATCTGATTATCATCAACCATCGTTCAAAAATAAAAATAAAATAGCGACAGCCTTAAAAAGTTATTGCCTTCTTAAAAAATGAAGACAAAATTATTTGATTTTTGACTAGATTGTTTACTATTGACACTAAGTTAACGCTTTATCTCTATGGATTAGTGAGACTTAATTTGTAGGTTAAACCTCCTTTACCCTGTTCATATATCTTAACCATATAAAAAAGCAAATCAGATGTCTTTGAATATTTAGAAAACTAAGCCTTTTCTTGATGAAATAGAACAGGTTCTATTTGATGAGAGTGTCGGGATTTACATTGAGAACTTCATGAAGTTTTAGAAAATTTAGTTTGTAGAAAAGAAGTAAAGGGACAAGCGATACCACTCACACCTCTTTCCCACAACAGAGCTTTTGAAAAACTTCATGGTTTTAATTCCCTGACTATCTCTTTAGAGAAGTTTGACAAACCAACTATTTGGAGATATATGTATGACAAGTGTAAACGCAGCTTAATTAGATTGTCTTTAGTGTTATTAGTTCTTAGAGGCTTTGGTTTAAGACTAAAGGTATATTTTTATGCTCTGCACCAAAGGTACACAGGGAGAAGGAATCATTTCCGAACCTATAAAAATACTTATGGGTCATCCCAAGCATGGGTCATTCAAAGCATTCCGATATTTTCTGGCATGATGTCTCCGAATTTGATGAAAATTGGCCGAAAGGGAGCTTATTATGAGAAAATCAAATTCCCGAAATTTATCGAGCTTTTCGGAAGCTACTACTTAAAAATGTGACATTGGCTTGTCTGAATAATTGATACCGGAGCAGGACAGAAAAAATGTTGAACTAGTAGTTTTGCTGTTGGAGGGAAGTACTCACTTTTAAAGTAGCATAATATTTCATTGATACATGCCTTTATCATGATGGCTCAAATTGGCTATTATGATGCCGCAACACTCGAGTTCAGTAGGAGAATTATTGCAAATTTATACTTGATCATGAAGCAAGATGTTCTGCTGAACACGGTCATTGTGAATTTTTAAAATATAAAACCCAAAACGGTTTAAGATAGAGCTTTGATTTTTGTCAACTGTTCGGGTTTATTTATTTATTTCTTTTTTAGTTAAAAGCCAAAGCGTTCCTTTTATTCAAAACGAAAAATAAAATTTAAAAGAAATTTCGGCTCAAATTTTCCATATTGATTTTTATGAGATTACATGACAAAACCGTCCTTAATTTTGAAGTTACCGATGTGTTAAAGCACCCAAAAGTTTGGAAAAGATGCGGTTTTTTTTTTTTTTTTTTTTTTTTTTTTGGTTTTTTTTTTTTTTTTTTTTAAAAAAAAAATTTTTTATTATTATTAAAGTGGTCCCAAATCCCAAAAAGACGGCCAAAAGTCGAAAAACGTATTTGATTTGGCTGAAAGTCTGTACTCGGGGGTTTTCGGGGTCGCTGATCACGAATCCGAAGTCAAAATTTAGAAAAACAAAATGGCGGATCCAATATGGCGGACAATTTCTTCAAAAACAAATTTGATTTGACTGAAAGTCTGTACTCGAGGGTTTTCGGGGTTGCTGATTACGAATTCGAAGTCAAAATTCAGAAAACAAAATGGCGGAATCAATATGGCGTACAATTTCTTCGAAAACGTATTTGATTTGGCTGTAACATCGAAAAACACGTTTATCGATAATATCTCGATAACTATTTGACAGATTTTTTTTTTCATATCGATTTTCGTGCTCAGCGGGCCAAAATACTTTAGAAAAAGTTGGTTTGGTGAATTGGGGGAGAGTGCTGTCGAGCAGTGTATATATATTATGTAGCGACAAATGTGGCACAAAAATCATCACCGAGACTAAATCTGCAGCTATCCGCAGCTAATTTTTGGATATGTTTTAAAGAATTGTCTAAACAACAATTTCTTATTTGTTTGAGAGTGGGATCTGATGGGAGTTTTGACTTATTGCTTTTTCTAACACGACTTTTCAGAATGTGACCAAGAAAAAACCTCTACTTTTATTAACGATTCACTATTTCATGCATTGTTAATAATAATTTTGAGCAATACATTTAAATTGTACTTACTTTCTAGAGTAGAATCCATTTTTCAGAATCCAAATCGGTTAATTTTTCGCGATTCTATACGCTTCTAAACGTTGTGTTATTTTCGACGCATGACGAGTAAACGATGAGGCACGCTCGACGCTCACGAACGGAGTTCATACCTGAGCCAGGTGGGGACACTTCCTCCTTATTAACAGTCAGAATACAAACTAGATGTACCACTACAACTATTCCAATCATTAAAAGTCCATAAAAAAATTTTTTTTTTCGACTTTTGGCCAGCAAACCTATTAAGACATATTTAAAAAGCAAATCACAACGCTTACCAGCTTATCCGAAAAATGAAGAATGCCCAAACCTTTGATTTTTTTAAAATTTGTTGTTTATTTGTATGTCTTTAAATTAAAAATTTTATGGCCAAAGTGTGGGCCCATAAATTAACTAGCAACATTATTGACACAAATTTTGTTTTTGGTCAGGCCGTAGAATCTTCAAAATGAATGAGCAGCACTTAAAATTTTGGTGGTTTCTTGGGAAGTTTGAATTTTATGGCACGCAAACATAATTTCTGACAAAGGTGCGACCACACCTTTTCTTCCATTTTTTTTTTTTTTTTTTTGCGTCCAGGTTTTTTTTTTTTTTTGTTGGGGGGGGGGAGTAGGATGAGCGAGAGAATTTATGGCAATTGATCTGCGTGTGATAAAAAAGCTATTGTAGCTGGTGTTTAGCCGCCCACAGCCACACATCCGCTGGCCACATCCTCTCTTTCTCGGTATGGCTTAGCCAAGGTTTTGGCCAAGAAATCCGCTCAAGCATTGCAAATTAACTAACTGCACGCAGTTGTGCAATATGGCACAGTAGCTGTAGCTGGTATAAGAAAACGTTTTGCATTTCAGTTATCTGGGTACCTGGGTAAAGCTCGCTGCTCCAACTTAGATTATTCAATTTCTGTCGTTTCGCTGTCGGCTTTCCTAATTTGCGAGCCCAGTGACAGACCAACAGAAACAGACAAACTGACTGGCAGCAGTGACAGCTGCCGCTTGCGTGGGCCTCTCCATTCTCGCGCTTTTGTTCTTGCTAACAAAATTTATACGAACGCCTCGTCGCGTTTCTTGGCAACTCTATTTGGCCAGGCGTTTTGACTATTTAAGCATAGGGTCGCTCTCTCAGGCATTCTTTATGGTCTCGGCGATTTGATTAGGTGCGCTATTTGACTTTGTGTGAGATGTGCCTGTAAGTGGACGTGACGTCTTGGCACCATTTTAGGCAACGCCCACCAGCATGAAAAACAGCTCTGAGAGTGCAGGAAGTCAGCACAATTGAAGAATTCGCACTCGCCAGTTCGACACAAGTCTTGATTAATACGAAATTAATCATTGTGCGAGCAAAAAAAAACAACAACCTATGGTCAATGAACTCACTTTGGGCGCCATCAATTGGACATTAGTCTACTCACCTTTGGTTCGTTAGGGGTCTGATGCTCACGATAACGCGAACGCATCTCCTCCTCTTTGACCATATAGCGCTCCTTCTCTGTGCGTTCCTTGTCGCGGCGACTCAAAGTGCTGCTTTGGCCATTTGTTAGTCGACTCGAAGTATCCTTCTTGCTGCTTGAGACATTGCTGCCACTGCTGCGTCCACTGCCACCATTGCTGCCGCTGCCACCGGCTCCGGTGAACAACTGTTTGACCTTCTCAAAGCCACCCAGTTTCTTGTTGCGCTTCAAGGTGTCCTCGCGTGACTGCTGTTCGCGACGTCTGAGCGTGCTGGTGGCCACCGGATATTTATCCAAATGTGGATCGAAATGAGAGCCATCATCTATGGAACGTTCACGATACACATAACTATGCTCGCGTCGAAGACGTGTGGGTACAGGCTGACGCTGCAATTGACGCTGTTGAGCGCTATCACGACGCTCTTTACGCAAGAAGGACTCACAGGATCTAATGTCATCGAGAGTGGTGCGTTTACGCCATCTGAAAGAAAGTGAAAAGGCAGACGGAAAATTATGATTTAAACACATAAAGAAGATAAACCGATCCCCCTTTTGCCTTTGTCAGTAAGCAACAGCTTTCGCGCGACACATTGAATATATGGACATAAACAACCTTTAACTACACGTTTTACTTCTTTTAGTTGTGAGAGTAGAGAAACACATATTTTGACTTATTTTCCGTTCATATCGTGCTCGGCCTGTTTTGAAAAAACCTACTTCTTCTTCTTTGTATGTAAGCATTTTTGTGTAAGGCTGGGCTTATAAATATGCAGCGGCAGCAAATTGCCCTTACATAATGAATTACTCCAACGTTACTTTGCCATTAGAATGAAGGAAATAATCCCATACAATCTGCTTTACTTTGCCATAAGCATGGCCGCTTTGTAAGTGGGGTGCCCACAGCCTGCATTACTAGTAATAAAGGATGTACGCCAGAGCCGAACTGCCATCGGATTCCCATAACGAATGCTTACATTATTTTTAAAATTGTATGCAAAATGTTTCCCATCTGATTTGTTTTTGATTACTATCTCTCTAACGAAATGCAGCGATTGTAGTGCATTACTTTTTCGACAGGCGTAATGCATATTTTCGACAGAACACGTTATGTTCTGCGCCTCTGGCCGATATTCTGTATTGGCCCTCTCTTTCACTCTCGCACTGACACTTTCTCTGCTTTAGCTAAAGTCTAGCACCCGCTACAACCTTTTTAGCATAAGATTTTAACATTTTGGTCTTCGAAAAGCCCACATTCTATGAGCGCTTAACTGAGTGCTGTGTGCTGCAGCAGAGCATCTTAACAGTGAGCGCGATAGAAACACACATACGGTTAAGGGAAGACTGAAACCGTTTTTTTTCAGTGACGTGAGCAAAGCGAACTGAAAATAGGGTTGTGAGACATGGAATCATGGCCGCCAGCACTATACCTTTTTTCGGACACCCACTTTGACGGCCGAGAACTTTTTGAACAGCCCTCGTATCGAAGCAGTAACATAAAAAAAACAGTTAGTAAAACTTTTGCGTTTTCATTAGTTAAAAGATCCATAAAACAGCCTCGACATGGAGAATACCCCCGTTAAAAAGTCACTGTAAAACTTCTCTAGAAGAATATTTCTTGAACGATCCTGCTTACGCCCTCAAGCGCGCCTTCCTGAAACATTTTCATAGAAAGAAGCGGGATTGGGAAACAATGATTATGCAAGATTATATGATACAGCTGTCAGGTTTGAAAAGGTAAGCTAATTTGTAAGCCGATTGATTACGCACTGACGAAGCGGGTTTTTTATACAAAAGAACAACGAAAAGAAAGACAAGTGCAATTAGATCGAATACGAACTTTTAAAGCAGGCTTCCCCTTTCAAGCTTTCAGTGTAAATTGCCCAGAGTGTTCGACATACAGGGACTATGTCTAGAGAACTCTGATTTAAAGTAGAGTTGCCCAAGGTCTACGCACAGCGCGCAGTAGTTGTATTGAGCATACAAAACAAAGTAAATTGCAGCACCAAAACTTTCTATTAGCCATGCTCAGATTTCCCTGCTAAAAAAATTGTACGATTTCGTAGCTAAATCGCAAAGTAGTTGCTTCGCAATTCCCCAACCGCAAAACTTCGCCGATATTAAACCGGCGACTTGTTGGAGTCCGTGAATTGAAAAGTAAATGGGAAATCTCGCTAAGTAGATCTTAGCTCTATCCTATAAACCAATTTTTTTTAATATTCTGTGACTATTTTAGATTGTATTTGTGGAATTTCTAATACAATTTGAATTAAACTCTAGTCTTAACCCATTTTTACGCCGCGCTGCACGAAGTTTTCTATTTAGAGGTGAAAGCAATTTTTCTTGGGTAATTAGGACCCAGTAAACACGAATCCGATGTCAAAAAATTCTATCTATGATAGTTTCGCCAGGTGAGATGGTTCAATTACTCAAAAAGTCACATTCACAGGTGTATTAAAGTCTCCTAGTACTACTTTTTCCACGCGTTGTATTATTACGGACTATTTTCGACCTTTTCTTAAAATTGTACATTACTTTTGGAATAAAATATTTATAGTTACGTGTTTCAATTTTTTTTTTTTTTTTGTGAAAATTCATCTTTTTGTAAGGTTTTTTTCAACCACCACCTGGACCCCACCTGCAAGGTCGAGCAGCGGCGTAAAATGTGTTTAACAATTTTTTTCCTAAACCTCACAAAATTCCACAAGCAGCAAAATACCTTTTGACAACAACAAATTGCGAATTGGCTGGGGCGATAACCGATAAGTTGCTTCTTCTTCCACGTGAAGTGTTGCAGAACGAATTGGGAGTGAAACAGAATCGATAACAAAAAGTTGCGAATTTGAGAGCACTTAAAATTTGAATTCTTACGAATTTTGTTGAAACCACAAATCGCAAAAGTAAGTGAAAACCGGAGCAGCTGAATGCTTTCTTTGTTCTCTTTATTTCCTATGACTCTAGTAAAATCAAACACAACAACAAATATGTACGTGTGGTTTTTTATTCTCGAGCCCATACATACATTACTATACAGAACAAAATTCGATATTTGTTGATGATCCATTAAATAATTTTTAGTATACTTTAGTTGGTTTGTTTAAATATTGAAAAAAGGATATCAATAAAATGCATATTATGTTAGATTGATCTTAGATTTTCATCCAATGTGTCTAAAAATCGGCCAAAGGATATAAAAATCAAGTTTGAAAGAAGGCCAAGCACGACTGTAATAAACTCTATACCTTGAGTAGCAGCTGAAAGCAGAGCTGCTGATCAATAGATGGCTCCACTACTTGGTTTTAACAATGTTTGTGGTGAGATTTTTAAAACTGACCAATGGATGGCGTCACTACTGTGAGCATGTGGCAAGTCGAACTTTCTTTTGGTCATAACTTAAGTATAGTTCATTTGATCTTTATATTTTCTTCGGGAAATTGATATATAATCTTGATTATTTAATATCTCTTAAAGGAACGAGCCATCTAACTACCTTTGTTTCTTTGTTTTTCTGTGTAGACTATAATCGGGTTTTTTTCTATTTCTTGTGGTTTTAGTTGCTTCAATAACATTTTCTACATTTGTATTGGTGTCTACGCCTCCCTAAGCTGGCTCTGGGCAACTCTGCTTTAAACAGATGATCAACCGGAAGGTAAAGAGGTAGATATTTGTAGAGGAAAGCGTGATTGGGAGGTAATAATTATGAGTGTATATTAAAAGACTGTTAGCCTATCGAGTATGCATTTCTTTAGCGTTGGGTTTCACACGTTTAAGAGTGAGTTTGGTTGAAGTGGAAGCCCATCTTTAGCTCAAAAATTCACTGCTGAAACCTGTCTTTAGTGTAACAAATTAACTAGGGAAAAAACAAAGATAATTTTACAAACTGCTCTGGCTAATAAAAAAGAAAACGAGAAAGGAACTCTGAAATGTGATCTTGTTAGAGGAAGTGTCCAACTCACATCTAAACTAAGGGAAACTAAAAATCGAGGTTCAAAAATGGAACGATTAGTTGATGTAGCTTATGTGGGCTTTTCTTATTTTGAATATGATAGCTCTCTTATATAAAGTGGCAATTACCGCTTACTCTTTGAAGTTTTACCAACAAATTATTTTTTTTCACATTTAAAGCCTGACGCACACACTCCTATAGAGAGTAAATGAAACATGACCAGAAACCGAAAACGAACTCGTTAATCATAAGAAATAATAAAAATCCATTTCCCTCGCTTACCTTGTAGTGATATCTCCATTGAACGACTCCTTGCGGAAGTCATTCTCAATGCCCGAGTCTCCCTTGTCAAAACTGCGCTGCTGTAACTTGTCACGTTTCAGGCTGCTCTGCCAGTAATCCTGCGGCTGTTGTGTCAGCTGATTTCTCAATTCAGGCGAAGATCTATACTGATCTGTCAACTGTGAGTCCAGACTTTTCGGTTCGTGCTCCAATCTCTCCGCCGAATTGAACTCACGATCATTATACCTGCCGGTTGAACCCAAACGTTCGCGATGTCGCGACTCTCTTACTTGTCCATCTGTCTGGGTCTCTCTCACATAGGTTTCCTTAACCCCACCCTGACCATCATCAAAGTACTTGGTGTGGCGATAGCGTGAGGTTTTCTCCATTTTGGGCAAAGTGGTGGTAAGATGTTCGGGTTGAACAACTCGCTCGGGACTGAGGTAGGCACGCTGGCGATCCAGAGTGGTATTCTCACCGAAACGACGTGTGAGTATGCGGTTTTCCAGCTGAGCTCGTCGGTAGCCCAATTCGTCCAGATAGGGGGCCGGACTGACGCTGCGTATAACGGGCACTATGGGCGGTTCGGCGCGCTCATAGTAAGTCTTGCGCGTCTCATAGCCCAGACCCTCATCCTCGTCGCTCAGATTGCGTGGACTCAACTGCTGCCAGGGAGACGGTGAATGAGAGTTGCTTACACGCAAGTTCAAAGGAGCAGGGGTAGGTGAATAGCTACCCAAGGCTCTGTCATTGGATCTGGGTGGTCTTTGAGGAGTACGTACAGGCGAACGCTGATGCTGCTCATCACTTAGATCCAGCTGGGCATAGGTAATGCCCTCATTGGGTCTGATATACGAAAACGCCGGTTGACTCATTACAGGCGGTGGTGAAAAACGCTCCATGGATAAACGCTTGACCAGGCCATCCACTGTACGACCTTTGGTCAGGGGCAAGCGTTCCGCCGGCTGCTGTGAGCTGTGCATATTGTCGTTGGACTTGGCCTGTAAAATCTCTATACGATCACGTATGCCCGCGGATATGGCGGGGCCAGACTGTTGTGGTGGTTGTTTCAGCAGGGGACCGTCTAGTTCCGCCTTGGAACGACTGCGCGCCAACAGTTCATTTAGGCCTTGTCCACCCTCATCTTTCTCGCGTAAAGTAACGGCGTCCGACTTACGCCGCTCGCGTTCACGAAAGTAATCCTGCTCAAAGAAGTCCTCTCGCTGCGATTGCTCTATAATGGGGCTTAACTGCTGCTTGGAGGCGTTGTTTGTGGTGCTGGCTAAAGTACTTTTCCGGGGATTACTGCCCACATCACTTTTACTGCGCACTAAACGTCTAGCGCCTACGTCGTCGAAGCGGGGATCCCTATCCAATTGGCTGACATTCGTGTCGCTTTTGCGACTGAATAGACCAAAGATGGAGGGTCGCTTGGCAGCGGGTTTCTTGGTGGCCGCGTCGCTGGCACTACGTGCCACAGGCTTAGCCTTCTTGCGTCTGTTGGGCAGCGAATGGAAACGCTGGGAATCACTGGGAGTACTCTGACGTTTCTGTTTCAGGCGAAAGTTGGGTATGTGGTCACCGTTTTCGGCCTTACTCTGATGTCTGCCCGCTTGTGCCACCACCAGGGCAGCCTCCTTGCGTATATCCTCGGGATCAATGTCAGGTGGTAGCTGATGATAGCTCTGCAGGTCGTTAGGACGCTTACCTAAGGAGTAGAGAGAGAGAGGGAGGAGGATTAGTTCGCATTCAAGTAATGACAATTAGCACATTAGCCCGGGCGATGATGTAATATTTGCCAGCAGCAACAGTTGGCCTGAAAACCAAGCGAGAAGTGTGAATTGGCCACAGCTGCCAGCCCCAGTCCAGTCCCCGCTAACACAATGAAGCTGCTGGCTGGCCCACGTCTTCGTTGTAGTCTGTAATCGGGCGCTGTAAGCGCTAATGGCCATTGAAGAGACTCTTCTTCTCATCGTCTGAGTCGATCTATCTCATAAAGATTCCTCCACTTCCTCACTTTTTTTTTCATAATCATTATTATTTAATACGCCGAAAAGAAAAACGTGCCGCAGCAGCAGCAGCATCATCATGAAAACAAGATTGCTCTGACCAACAGCCGCAAACGATGCGTGATCTTTATTTTTTTTTCTTTATTTTTTTCTCTTTCTCGAAATGGACCGACTCTGGCGCTGACCTTGTCACTGGTCTCCGGACATCTGTATATCCGACCGTTCACCTGCACCATATGTCACACACAATTCTACAACGCCACGCCCACACCCTCTCCACATCTAAATGGCAAGTGACAACCAATTCGAAACTCAGACACAAAACAATGAATAATGACAAGCTGGGCGTGTCGGTTGCCAAATTGGTTTACCACCTAATCGAAACGGGTATCAAAAAGAGGGGAGAACCCTACCGCTCACCGGGGATTAGGCCATTTGCCACACCCACGCCAAGTTCTTACCGCAAACTGCAATCAGCTGTCAAGCAATATGTGTCAAGGTAAGAAAAAAATACCCATCACGATGCGCGAGCTCTTCGCATGTTTTGCTTTTGGCTTTTGGGCAACAGGAAAACATAAATTGCACTGAAGCGACAGTTGCTGCCTGCCTGACTGCCTGCCAGTGAAACTGAAGCTCAACTCAATGTCGTGTAACCGTAAACGCTGCACGTTCCCATCTAACTGAGTTTCCAGGCGCTGAAAGCCATTCATTAATCTAATCATTGATCCACTTAATGAATCCGCAGTAAAGAAAAAAAAGGCCGAGGGGCTCTATGATTTGAACGCACAAAGAAACACATTTTTGGCGATAACAAATCTGAGCCACTTTTTCTCCAACTGGTTGCAAGTGGTTCCGGTTTTTTTGGTTGTGCCTCACTTAATTTGGTTGTCGTGATGGCTGCAGCAGTCCAAGTGACCACTGACCGACCGAAGTCATATAAATAATTTTTTGGTTTGATCAAAGAACAACGACTTTCACTTGACCAGACAGGATGGATGTTTAATGATCATAGCGCATGGCATGTACAGTGCTCCACAGAAGTAATTTTCATGGTGAGTGATTGCTTTAAGCCTGGAAAAGCGTTGTAAATGGAGAATAATTGATCCCTGAGCAAGTATCAGAAAAATACTTATGCATTGAATAGTTTCTGACATGGGAGGGAGCAGCATCACTTTAAAGCAGAGGCCGACAAAGCACACATGCTCATTTTGGCGTTGCGGTGTGTGTGTAGCATTTTTTTGTTGTTGCAAAGAGAGCAGTATTAGCTTGTACGCTGCAGCAGAGCAGTGTTGTATACACAGAAGATACGGACGTGCCGGATTCTGCTTTAAAGTAGCGTACTTATTTCTTCTTCCTGTATTATGATACCTTAAATTGGCTCTTGTGATGCCGCATCACTCGAGTGCAGTAGAAATATAGCGAGTATTTTTGCTGAACACATAATGTAAGGTGTGACGTCTTCCCACTGCAAAGCCCCGCATTTTTGTAAAAATAGAAACACTTTTGATCAGTTCATGCGCATCAAAATAAAGCCAAAGTGTTTCTATTTATATGAACAACTGTGACGAAATGAATTTTTTGTCTTTCTGACTACAAGGCTGTAATAAATAAATATAGACAAATATCTCAGTAGTTATCTTAGCTATAACAAAATGTTGTATGTAATCGCTGTTGATTTGTGTTGATTATATTGAATTATAATTAAGAAACAACGTTTGACTTAAGTCAAATACGGGTCGCTAAAGCCCATAAAATCCATTAGAAACGGTCACCAAATGTGAGGTTTGTTTGCTCATAACTATCAGTAACTAGGCACGAACAAGCAACAAAGGAGGCTGATCGTCTGTACAGCTGTTTCAAGTACCTTTCGGAACTGTCTTTAAGCAAAGCGCATTTTGCTAGTTATATTTTGGAGTTCTTGAAATGAGAAAGTGAAAGTATTGTAGCAAACCGATGACGATTTATCTTAACCTCTCTCTATTTTTTCTAGCGCACTTCCTTCCTTTGGATGAACTACAATTACTAGTTGGCTAAGTGCCTTCTGCTTCCCTTTCTACTGCACCAACCAGCAGGTGACTGCCCCCATCATATTCCCGCAAGGGACATAATGAAGAGGGATATACTGACGGACTTGACAAACCCGCAGACCCCAGTCGGTACTCCCCGTACAAAACCTGTCGAGGTTTACGGAGGAGAAGCCCACTCGGTACCACGGGATGAGCAGTAGCTCCAGGTTGCTCACATAGCGGTTGCCCTTCTTGAGGGAGATTGTGTTGGCTGTGCGTTAATACCCACATCGCAGGTAGTCTCTAAATGAGTATAGACGTGGAGTAGCGTATCAACCAGGCGCTGTGACCCAAAGATCATCAGAGATTTTAGGTCGACCTCGCTCCTTACCATGAGGGAATTGTCACACTAGATCAGTGTGTTTTTCAAATTCAAATTCAATCTGGGGGAGCTAGTCTGGAGTCACCACCCAGAATCACTTTTTTCAGTGCGTACTTTTAATCCTACCACGTTAAATAAAACCTTAGAGATCAGAATACAGAATAGACTAGTATCGCTAGTCTCCAAAGGTGAACCACTACGCAAGAGGACCCAAGATCCTCTACAGTATAAAACACTAAAGTGCTGATTATTTCTCCCTTAAGGTAGGTACTCAGACACTCGAAATCTTGTCGGAGCTGAAATTGTTTAATAACTTCATGAGCCGCTCCGAAAATGTAGTGTGACCAGGCAACAGCAAAAAATTCAGCTGTTGTTTGTTTAATAAATTGGCGGGCTAATTCAAATAAAATAAAATAAAAGAGTTTATAAACTTAATAAAGAAAGTCACTAAGGGAAATTCAGAGGTCATAGGCAATGTCATGGTCAATTTCATGGATGCATTTAGAGTGGTTATAGATACAAGCAGTGTCCTTTATTATTGTATGCGCCTACGTGAGCAGAACTTGACCACTGAGACATACTGCTATAGATGTAATATTCATAGCCACAACCAGGTGCATGGACTGGAGGATCGTACTCGCCGTAAGTAGAGTACGAACAAAAAGAGAGCAACGAAAACTACCACAGTAAGCCGGGGAGTTGATTGGCCGCGGGCTGTGGAGGCTACGGTGGTTGGGACTTGGGTGGTGTGCCTCCGAAAAAGCTTCTTCGACACAAGTGATGCAGCTGTCAGTAGCGGAATGCATTTTATTGGCCAGATTTCCTAAAAATGGTAGCGACTCGCTCAAATTGATCAGCTCCACTTAGATGGGCTCCGACAAAATTTCGAGTGTCTGAGTACCTAGCCTTTAAACTAAAGATTAAAGATTATAGAGTTTCTGAGCTCTGAAGGATGACCACAAACATTATCAAAAACAGTGTAAGAACTGGGTTTATTCATTTGTAATACAATGTTCTCGTGATGTGATGTGGCCGTCTGTGGCCCAGCGGTTAGTGTGCTAGTAGTAGAGTAGATCGTGGGTTCGATTCCGCCTCTGAACACTCTAATAATAAAAGTTTTTTTCTTTCTTTAGAATAATAGCTTTTACACAAACGGTCACCTTCACCAGCTATTGGCGCCAGCTGTGAAGTAATCTAGCCATGAAAAACCCAATTCATATTATGTTTAAAAACATTTGAAAACCACTTGAACATATTTTTACATATTTCTCACTTACGGGAAAAATAATGTTTATATCATCTGAGAATAGGCCTTTAAGAACAATTTTTTTGTTCCAATATTGTTTTGTATTCAAAAACATTTTAAACTCAATAACTTTTTGGTTCAGGTTATAAGCAGAACCTCAACATATTGATTTACAAGCGCTAGAAGTACTGCTGCTGCTCCGCCCAGTTTTCTTAGCTCAGAAATATCGCTGTACAACAAAGCTTCAAGAACGCAACACCACCCAACTTGGTACATTTAAGCCTTTCAGTTGTCTTGTCTTGTCTGGCAATCGAACACAGGAACTTTTGCACTCAACGAACAACGTATAGAATGGAGCGCCAGCACATTGGGCCATCGCTCACTTTTGTAGCTACACTTGTAAACTGTTACCTATATTTTTCTGTATGGTGGTTGCGTTGAGTTGTATAGGGGATAATTCAGGCACAACTTAAGAAAGTTTTGTTCTTATTTTAAAGGTAACTTATTTTCCGTGTAGATCAGCGGTGGGCACGCCTTTGCATAAAAACATTGCACCAGCAGACATCACAACAAGTGCAAAGCGGACGTCGCAGCAAGTGCAGTGTGGGGAGAACCAAGACTCGCTGATAAGAGTTGTTTTTTTGCTGTTGTTGTTATTTCTGCTGACAAACTCAAATTTCGTGCCCACTGCTGCTCTTTGAAGGAACTATGTTTTAATAACAAAAAGTTAATAAATCAAAAAATGTATCAGTTTGACGCATAAGTTCACACAGGCAAATATATTTGACCAATTCTTGATGAAAATTTGGCTAAATATTGCAGACTGGGCTTAAAACATAAACTATGGTTCCATTCACCTTTAAATTGATCAAATATAAAAAATTTGACCTTCTTAAAGTTAGTTTTACTATGAATAAATAACTAAAAAGTTTAAGTGATCAACTCCATTGAAAACTAGGATGTCGGATTGCTTTCTGTTCTCAGACAAGCTTAAATGCTCATAACTATCGGAATGCTCATACAATTGAGATGTAAACAAAACAAAATATTTTGACAAAGCAGTGTGACCGTTTCATTTTTGGTAGTATTTTGACATTGAAGGGTGACACTGTACTTAACGCTCACCGCAAACATAATAAGCTGCCAATTCTGCTCTTAGAAATGTTAGCTTAATTTCCTTTTGGCCTTTTGCCAAGAATTTCTAGATCTTTTAACGCTAAAATGGTTTAAAAACAAAGTGAAATTATTTCAAGAAATGTTTGAGCTTTGCTTGATTTTAAGAACTAAGTGTAAAACCTATTAAAACAAGTAAGAAAGTCGGATAGTCAGAGTAGCAGCTGAATGCAGCGCTGCTAAACATATGAGGGATTTTCAAAACAGACCAATAGATGACGCCACTATTGCCAGGGCGAGGAGAAGTAACTTTCTTTTGGTCATAACTTGAGTAGAGTTCATCCGATTTTAATAATTTTTTGGACAAATTGATAAATAATTTTAATTACTATCACTAGAAGGTAAAAACCATCTATCTAAGATACTGTGGGAGATATGACGATTTTAAATTGAGAAGACGGCAGGGGCAAGGCACCCAAAAGAAGTGAAAAAGTATTTCGTTTTGTTTCTTTTCCTCTTTTTATTCCAGAATTTTTTTTATAGATTTTGCTAGAATAAGCTTATCCCTTGTCAAAATACTTCTGTCGACTACTGTGCTTGGCTCATTAAAATCCAAAAGGCAGCCGCAAAAACCACACAAACTCCATCAGAGCTTCTGCTCATATCTCTCATGCTTAGCTTAGTCTCCGTCTCCGGCCAAAAGAATGCTTTATCTACGCGCTGTGGACACTTTACTAAATGGGAATTCACCCGCTACTGTTGCCCCCCCGAGCCAGAAACTAGAGCCCTCTTTAGCCCCTTCAGGCATTTCAATTAACCAGCGCACTTTCAATTTCATTTGCTGGTCCTTGGCCGTCTCTCTATCTAGAGCCTGGACAGAAAATAATTTAATGCTTATCGTTTTTGGGGCCAGAGCCTCTCTGGGGGCTTACATCAAAAGCCAAGCCGCGTCCTTGAGAATGGCCCGGGTATGCAAATTCCCGGCTAGACTTCACCTCACTCGGTACCCAATTAAAATTGCTGAGTTGCGCGCCATTGTGGATGATCTCTGAAGTGGCTTTCAAAACAAATACAAATGGCCAACTTTCGCTAAAGAATGGACGCGGTTCATGCGCGGCGGCGACAAACGTGTTTCGCGCGGCAGCTGTCAACAAAGCCAAAGCCCAAAGAGCTCTAAAAATAATCTGCGACTCATTTCAATACACAATTCGATAAACAAATGACGCAATCGTCTGCAATGCGAACTGAAGTTTTTTGGCAAGGGTACAAGAAGATCGAGACAACTCCATTTACCCAATTCCTCAATCGCGCACACACTTCATTACACTTCAGCAAAAAGCACCCAATGCCAAGCAGGCGAAGAACCTGACTGACTGAGGCACAAATCCACTTCGAAAACGAGCTGGGGCACAGAGCCGAGTCGACTGCCTACGCCAATGTCACAAAGCGCAAAAATAGTGCGAAATTGTGGGCAGGCTTAGCCCAAAATGAGACTTATTAATTAAGTTTCTTTTCCCCGACCAGTTTTCGTATTATGGTTATTTGAGGGTAGACAACGAAATAAAACAAAATATGCAAATGATTAATTTAGAAAAGCAGCAACAAAAAACACATAAATGGCATTTTAATGGTAGCGCAGAATCGCGGGAGGACGGCACGAGATCAAAATTTGGGAAACCAGTTGGGTGCTTTGACAAAGTTACGTGTGAACCAATGTGAAGTACGGGCACAATGGAGAGTAGGAAACACAGCTGAGCCAAGCAAATTTGGCTAATTAATTAAGTTAATTAAAAACATGAAATACGTAACAACCAGACGGGGGAAATTGCATTACGCAATGAAGCCGAAACTAACCTCTAGCCAAGTCTCAATTAGCCGAGACTTTGAGTTCAAATTCTCGTTCTCTTAACGCTTTTTTAATAACGCTCTACGAAAATTATGTCATCCACACACACGCACGCACCTGCCAAGAGAAGGCTACCAGCAGCGCCACTTTACTTACATTACTCGAGCTCGTACTCGTACTCGTACACGTACTGTTCCCTGATCTTTCGTCACTTGTCCGCCTTCAAGTGCATCGGCACAGCACAGCTGCTGACTTGTTTTTGCCAAATTTGTCGCTTCGCAAGGTTGCCCCCAACGAGATAAACTCACGAGTTCGCCACACGCATCAAGCAAATGTAAAAAATACAAAAATAAAAACTCTCAAATTGTCTGAAATTAGTCGGGTTGGCTTTTTGACTGCACTGTAATTTAGCATATGTTGCTTGTGCCCTACAGGCCAGTAATTTGCCGCATACAATATGAGATTGTTGTGCGAAAATTAAATCATCATTAAATCTGTGTTTTACACATAATTGCTTTAATTTGCATGCAGATAACAAAAGAAACAGAGAAATAAATTTTTTAAGTGGTGTTAAAAGACGTTAAGCGTTTGAGACAGGGGACTAACTACTTAGTCGGTAATCGGAAGTTGTCTTAAACTTGGCATAAGCTAAGTGTGTGAAATTTAAGAGAATGTCAATCTCTAGAGAGCAACAGATTGGTGACCCCGACGTATGAAAAGGTGGGACTGTACCTACAGCTTATTTTTAATTCCAAAGACAAACTTGGAAGGTCAACTTGTTGCAACCACTTATCTTCACCGGCTATAGGCGTTAGACGTGAAGTAAGTGAGAAAGTTGAAACCACTCAGGCCAAGAGATTAATAGAAATAGTAAATGCCGAATCAGTCCAAAGCCCATAAAATAAGCTAAGCATCCGACAATAATCGGGATTTGTTATCTGACAAATGATTTTCTTCCTGCCATAATAACTGCACTAAACTATTCAAAGAAATTGTGTAATAATAAGAGCTATACCTAGAAGTTATATAGAAGTTCCGTAACACCGAAAAAAATGATATTCAATCCAAAAGTTAAAGCAAATGCTTTAAACTCCGTTAAAATATTTCTTTTGTCGATATAGTCGATATCATTATAAAATCCTGCAAGCCGGTACTAAACCGAACCCCAAAGAACCGGTTCGGTTTGGGTTTTTTGGGTCCATCAAACTGGACAATTACAAAACCTATCAAATATTTTTCCTCCGGAACCCAAAACCAAACTGTACCCAATGTATACACATAAAGGTTCGGTTCAAACAATCAATAAAGTCAATTATTTAAAAACTTTTATTACTTTCCTAATACATATTATGACCGGAAAACACAATTTTATATACATATATAAACAAAACATAGGTAAAGTAGGAAGAGTGGAAAGCAAAGCTTCAACATTGTGTTCTCAAAAGGTGAGGCTAACTTCCAAAATTTAACTACCACACAGAAAAAAAATGAAATATTATTTTCATTATCATAAGACAATTTAACCGATATAAAAAATATCAAATTGATATGTTAAAAATTTCAAATCGATATTGTTTAACATTTCATAATAACATTTTTAGTATCATTCCGAAACTATTTAATAAGAGATCAGAAAGATATTATTTTCTTGTCACAATGAAAATGAAAATATTGTAGTTTTTTAAAGTTCCTGTAAATGTGGTGAAAAGGATCAGGCTGATATTTTATCAGCATGAATTTGATTATTTTTTCTCTGTGCAGACACTTTTGAAAACCCTTTGCTAGAGGGCCTATGAATGATAACATAGCTTGGTAATCTAAGAATTTGTCTAAATGTTGAGCCTCTAAAAGTAGAGGGAGAAATCTGTCAACTATCTAGCAATCTATGAACAAAGACCGAACTTTGATCAAAATTTTACAGGCTTTCAGCCTTGATTATAATATCGATATTTGTTAAACGATATGTTAAGTAAAATTTTTACCATTCTACTCTTTAATATTGATCGTTCAGTTCATTTGTATAGAATTCGTTAATGAATTTTAAAGCAGTATTATAAGTTATTATTATTTTTGACAACAAGACTCAAACACGATCCACACATATCGTAAAATATCATATTCCGAAAAGACAACCTAACCCATAAACATGTCACTTGTTGTAATTACATAAAATATATTTAGCTTAAGTGACAAGGATATGTGGGCACGTGACACCACATTTGAAGAAGACCAGCCGTGGGAACCACTTGAGATGCGTTCTGTGTGACCCTTCTATTAGACCAACGCAGATCATTTATATTCACGTTGCGCTTAAACGCAATTCGTTAGCAAAGTTAGATTTAAGGGATGAAATATTTACAATATAAGCCAGATCGCTAGCAGGATTGATTCAGTTAAATAAAAATATACAACCGTGCTCATAAAGGGTGCGTATACCAAAACGGGCAGGTTGCCAGATTTTTAGGTGCCAGTTGCTGCCATACACGTGCAAACACCTGCCAGAGGCTGCCAGAGTCAGTTGTGCCAGTTGACTGGTGCATGTATTTTACTTAGTCTGGCCGTGTGCCAGATAACTGGCATACAAAATCTGGCAACCTGGCAGTGTGTATGTACGCAACCAAGGTATACTAAACAAGGTGGACGCACTCGCTCTCTTGACAACTTGTTAAATTTCAGTCAGTAAGCCATGGAGTAAAAAGTATTAGAGGGGAACTTTGCGCTGCCTCTCAATTTTGCTGTTGCTAAACGATAGTGCCTAAAAAGATACTTCCAGATCAAAAGTGCCATTAGGAAATCACTGTGGTTAGAGCGAGACGACCATAACCCCAAATGTATCCAGAGAGAGCGAACAGCTGACCAAAAAGTATCTAGAGCGTAAATGGCGAGCGAACAGCTGACAAATTTCTGAGAGAAGTGGTGTCGACTGAGCAAAGTTCCGTCTCTCTTTGCCTCCATGGCTTAACTGTGAGCGAAGCATCCGCTGACTCCTTTCTGTATTTTCTCCAGCTTCAGTAGGCTTGGTACCTAAAAAAGAAGTACGCCGACTAATGTCTTCCCGGTACACAATATCTAAGCCGAATTATTGACGAGGGCTACCTTGCTTAGTATACCTTGTACGCACCCTAAGGGTGTATAGTTCCATTCTAATACGCTTTTGGACTTTTTCCATGAGCCCCCTATCTAAACAAAAGAATACTATATTTTGGTATATTTATAAAAGCATCTTATTTTAGGTTAGTTGCGAATAAGTAGGCTTACCACACAAATAAGCAATCCCGGACATCTAGCGGGTGTCACGCCGCAGTGCACATTGGGCCCAATGGCCGATTATTTGGCATACATTCGGAAATTTCATGGAAACAAAACTCATTTTTAATAGCACACCTTAAAACTACATAGTCTATGTACAAAGAATCGAATAATATTTTCGATTTTTTGGCAACCCTGAAATTGTTATCGATTATCAAAGTCAGGTGTTGAATGCAGTGATTGTGGCGATACAATTGGCGTCAAATATTTGTTAACTTTGTGGATTTGCACGTTGTGTAAAGTTGCACAAAAAATTATGGCAAATTATGGATAATAAAGTATGTAGAATGAATAAATTGAAGCATTTTTTGATAATATTCAATAAGTTTCATTAAAGTGTGTTGTTTTGTGTTGCCCCTAAACAGAGAAAACTAAATCAAGGTGCAAGTCTTCTGTGAAGTTAAACTAACCTTGTGCGTGTTTGTTGCATTTTGTAAGGAATGTCCAAATAAAGAAGAAAGTGTGTATTAAAAGATAATAGCTATCCTCTTTGCGGTTTTTTGCGGCTTTTGCGGAGCTTTAAACTTGAAGATGAGCTTGAAATCTGTCATGCAACGCTGCTTGACGTATGGATGGCACTAAAAACTGGATATTTGGCCAACTAAGGGAATGTACGCTTAAAATTTGACTATAAACTACTAGAAATTAATTAATTTTTAATTTAAATTTTAACTTTTTATTCACAGTTCTCAAAACTTTGTTTTAAGATCACGTATACGCAACGTTGCCATATCAGGGCGGTCGGGATAGGCGTGGTCAAATTAACGTAAAATTTGGTTTGAATATTTCGAATGTTATATTTATCAAATATACCAAGTTTCAGTTCACCGAGGAGGCGCTTGTGTTGCCGCCTGCTATAGAGAGCCTCACACACACCCAATTCCTACACAATACCTATTTTTCATCCATTAATGACAGAGATGTCATGATCCATTACAACTGAAATAGTTGAAATTTACATTCAACAGAACAATCAATTGAGAAAACTCAACGTGCTTTTAAAAAAGTAAAAAATTAAGCCCATTTCACATTGAATGGGACCGTAAATTAAGCACAAAATTGCCGTATTTACGCCACTGAAAAATCCTGAGGAGATTCAAGAAGTGCCTCTACGAAAAGTCACAGTTTGGTGCGGCGTTAGTGCGAAAACGGTCATTGGGCCGTTTTTTGAGCTTTCAAAATGAAAATGGCCATGCTGTTACCATCAACCAGGAGCGTTATCCCGACATGATGACCAATTTTGTGATGCCAATTATTCGTCGAAAGCGTATGAGGCAGTTCTGGTTTCAACAAGACGGCGCTCCACCGCACACAAGTCGCATAACAATCGATTTTCTGAAGAAATTGTTTCCGGCCGGTTTTTTTGGGGAGGGGGGGTTTGGACGTTCGCCCGATTTGACGCCGCCTGACTTCTTCTTGTGGGGAGATTTGAAGTCAAAGGTTCACGTTAACAAACCAAGGACCGTAGAAGAGCTCAAGGACAACATTCGTGAAGAAATAGCCGCTATTCCGGCCGAAATTTTGGCGAAATCGATGGCAAAATTTGGCCACGGAACAAATGGAACAAATTAAATGATTAAGATTGCCGACCGCCAAATTTTTTTATTTTTTCTTTGATTTTTAAAAAAACATGGGTCCGTCGAATATGGGCAACCCTGGAAGCAAGATATCCCTGCGATATTATTTGGATTTGATTGATTTTAATATTTTGGAAATTGTCGCCCACCCTATACTGGACTACATATTACTCTTATAGTTTATAAAACTTTTATCCTAAATTCAGTGTTTCTTCTTTAATATCGTCTCAGCTACTTAGGCAGATGTAGATTTATTGTTTACTACTGACTAATAACATAAAATTTTTATAGCATCGTTAATTATAAATCAAACATGTAGTTTGCAATTAAACTTGTAATTAATTCAAACAAGAAATTCCAATTTGAGTGCAATTCTTGTTCACTTATTTTTGTGGTGACCCCGACGTTTCCCTTTACAAACGTCTTGCAAAAAGTTAACTAAAATGGTAAACATTTTACGTAATGGTTACGTTAATTACAAACAAAATCGACTCTATAACCATTTTGGCAAACGTTGTGTTTTTTTTTTTTCGCATTCATTCATTAGCCACAGCCAAAATGCTTGAACAGCAAACTGTTAATTGGCAATGGTAAGCTCCATAATACAGCAAAGAGCCGAGTTCATAAGGAAATGTCAGTTTCACCCATCCACCCATCCATCTAGTCGGTCTGCTGAAGGTAGGCAAAAATAATTTTCATTTGTGCCGCTTTTGTCATAATCAATTTTTAATTTCTTCATTTCGCTGCAGCGTCACGACACTAGCCATAAATTCCATCTAGCTATGAAATAAATCTCAAGCTGCTGCCAGACATAATCATAACAATAATAATGTAGTCGAAGCCGCAGAGAGTGGTGGTCGGTCGCCTGGAAGCTGGTCATATTTATAATGCGAGTCCCTGATGTGCAAAGTGATATCTCAACGTCTCGGTCGCAGTGTTCCTCTCTCTCTCTCTCTTTGTCTCTGTTTTAGTTTGTGACTTGTAATGCCTTATAAAATATCTCCTACTTATTTAAAATAGACATACACGAGCTTATATATACGTATATGCATACATATGGACACCGATGTGACTGTGTGTAAGTTTATTCTCAAGGTAAACTACATTTTATTGTAGAGGCGGCATTGTTACGATTCTAGCTGATTCGCCCACCTTAACAGGCGGCAGCGAGGTTTTTGTAATAATTTTTCACTGCAGAATTATGTCTGAATGAAAATCTCTCGAATTATGCAATTGATGAATGAATATTGGCTAGAACTTCAGCTTAGTTAATTAGTAAGGTGAAACTGCGGAGTGCGAAGAGCGGAGAGCTTAGAGCGTGGGCCGTGTGCTTTTTAGCCTTCATTGATTGACCAAAATTGGCCAGCTAGGTTAGTAATTTTTTCTGTTTTGTTTTTGTTGCTTGTTATTGATGAGGTTTTTTCTGTAGTTTGCCATTAACATTAATGATGAGCTTTCCAGTGAGGGTCTTGGTTATTTTGTTGTTTCTTGTTTTGTGGGTTACACACTGACCTATGCGCTTCACATGCACATCTCGATTGAAGCTGACACGTGGTCCGCCGTTTGTTGTTGCTCCAGGTAGTTGCTGTTGCTGTTGCGGTTGTTGTTGTTGTTGTTGCGGCATTTTGTTGTCACTCTTTTTCTTTCTCTCTCCTAAGTAAAACTCTTTAAGTCATAGTCACTATTTTGTTGCTTGAACTGTTTGCACTTTCCACACAAAAAAAATTGAATTTTTTAGCTGCAAAAAGAAACAATTCTCAAAAAAACATTTCAAACTCTTTTTGGGTTATTTGTTATGGTTATTTGATAGGTATTATGTTTATTATTTTTTACTTGAGCTTGAGTTATGTTCGTGGCTCGTTAGACTCGTTACCGTTACTCGTTAAGTGCATTTACTTTTTTTTTTTTATTTTGTTTAACAAGCTTTTATTTATGAAGGGTACACATGCAAGTATGTGTGTGTGTGTTCCTGTACTCAGGCGGAGAAAGTGTTATTAAAATTAAATCAGAGTTTCAATTTGCCAAACATAACACAACACACAAAAACCCATTCAGGAAAAATTAGAAGCAAATTAATTAGAAAATACGAGCTAAGTTTTTGTATCTATGTAGGTACTGAGACAGTCAGCCACTTGGACCGAATCTGGGGGAAGTAACTGGCTGGTTAGAAGCCTTAAGCTTTTGGACAAACTATAGGTTCTGTTTGCAGAGAGATTTCTAGAAGCATTAATTGACTTGACATCGTGCCGTTGCAATATTTAGGATTTTCTGGTTTAATTGAATTATTTTTGTGACGAGTTGCACTGTGAAAGCAAACAAAATCTGCAGATCAGATGACCGGGAGGCGCTTGAAACAGTACTGTACAGAAAAACCAATTGCTATACAAATGTTCCAAATCAACCGTTGACCTTGAGCCGGCTAAACAAACAATCATAAAACCCACACTTAATTATTTATTTGGTAATAATATTCCTTTAAGTTCAATTCAATTTCTGTTCCATTACAAAAATCTCTTTTGGAACTGAATGCGGCACATCTCGCTTTAAGTTGGATGACACTAATTTTTTCTAAAAAATTGCGTTCGAGTTCAGTTCGTTCAATCTCAGTCATAGATAGCTTAAATAAAAAGATCATTAAGTACTTGCAAAAACAAAAAATGCTAGATCTTTTCACGATACCTTGACTTAAAGTTAACCTTTGATTTTAAATCCATCATATTAAAAAAACCATTAGCTGAAAAAACAAAGCAAAGATCTTTTCGGACATCGCATGTCAGTGGTGCAAGCAAATGTGTGTAAAGCAGTGAGGGGAGTTCGCTTAGTCTATATAAAGCAAACTTCATGACGTTTTTCTAGTACAAAGAAAAAATAAAGATTAAATATCAGCCCTATTTTTAATAATATCGAAATTAATATAAATTCTTCATATCAATGTGATAACCCTATTTCTACAGCAACATACCCAGCTGGCTATTTGGCAAACGTTATACAAACCAGCTTATGGTATTGCTTTTGCAGAAAGCGTTGTCGTATGGCAGCCTATGACATTTACAAAACACTTGCTAAAATGTAAGCTATTTGCGCATGTCGTTTCGGCGACCGAGAGAGAATTTCGTGCTCCACTCTCTCTCCCTCTCTATCGCTCTCTTCGCAAAACTTCTGATCGTTTCGTGCTATACGCGGCTGCGGCAGAAAAAGTTAACCTTGAGCAAAGTCGAGAAAAAAATGTGTATCTCATTTTCTTTGTCCTTCTTGAAGAGCGAACAAGTGAACATTTTCTTTAAAAAAAGTAAAGTGCGGGCTTAAATTTATTTAATGTCAGCAGCAATAATGTTAGGAAAAATTAAGAAAAGCAGATTATATATGATTTCAACATCAGTGCGACAAAATTTGCTGCGGACAAGACATGCACATTCGAGCCTTCACTGTCGCCACTGCCATTTGTCGTAGTAACAATGCTTATTTGCAGTTTAAAGTCAACTATTTACATTTATATTTAAAATATATTAAAGAGACTTACACTCTCATATTAAGGAAGGAAGAGGTACTTTTTATTTCCCCTTAAAGCAGGAAAACGAACTCACAAAATATAAATGTCTTTAAAGCCTTTCTTATTTCACTTATAATATGTTTTGTTACCATTTTTACTAAACTTAGTGTATCAAAATGAATTATAAAACACGTTTTGCAAGCGACTTTTTAATATAAAGATGGTGCGTTCTTATAAACCACTTACTGATGCGATTTATAAATGTCACAGCAGCGTTTTATAATCGTTTTGCTTACCCACATATTTGAAAGCTTACAAATGCATTTTTATATGAAATTGTTTTAGATTGCAGTGCTATAGTATCATCTTGATATTTATTCGAATGAAGAATGATTTGATACTCAAATGCCCCATGTTAAAGAATGACTAAATATCGTGATCTTTTTCTGCATTAGCAATAATAAAGGAAATTGTTGGACAAAATGTATAGAATCAGGGCTCGAATTGCTGACCGAGTATTAGCAATAGTCTGAAAAGAGACTAAGACAAACCATAATTTAGTCAATTTCAGGAAAACCGACTACGACTACTTTAGTATTAGCTTTAGAAAAATAAAATGAAATATACACAAAATATGATTTCATCAAGTATGCTTTGAGATATGAACTAAAACTAAACTTAATAATAGTCGTTATGTAATATTTGACTATTTCACCCATCAGATAAGGAAGGAATACCAATGAATCCGATTCGAAAACAAACTGTTATAAATGAAATTAGCAATAAGCTGTTAATTCTGAGCTACATCGGACTTGTGACTGAGAACGGAATCCCATTTAATGTTTTGGATCTGCAAAGGTTTGGAGAGAAAAATGAACCTGTGGCAAATTGTATAAATTACATCTGATGATGGAGCAAACATGCTAAAAACTACACAGATCTTTTAGACTTTTTAGAAATGTAGGAAAATGTCAATAACGTTTACCAAGAGATATTTAAGAACTTACTCTACCTCTTCTCAATTGCCTCCAAATTGGGATCTACTGATAATATGATAAATGCAACAGAAATTCTCATAAGTATTAAGGGTATTTTAAATTAAATTACAAAATCTCGAAGTAAGGAACAATTTTTCTTTTGATAGTAAACGTTCAAATTTCGTAGTGGGCTCTTTTGTTGTTTTTGTTGTACCTTCTTTTACCTGTTCGAAAGTGACCCAAGATAAATTGAAAAACATAGGCCCATTGCAAAATTCTTCAGAACGGAACTGAGAATCTTATGGGTCAAAAAATATTGTTCAACTTTTTTTATGTTATTTTTATTTTATTTAAAAAATAATATAAAGCTTGGTTACTGAATATTTTTTATTTTTTTTATTTATTTGTGAAATTGGTTAAGGCTAGATTCAGATAAAAAAGTAAAATGTTCCAGAAATTGCTGAGTCACTGTAAGTTCAAAGGTCATAGGGAATGCCATTGAAAAATATCATGGTCGATGCATTTTTGTGTGTAGCCATTGTGGTAAAAGTGTGATCCTTTGTTAAGTTGTATTGTATTGGCCGGCGAAGCCAGAACATTTCCACCCTAAAAGTTATATATATTTTTTTACCTGCTATGGCGAATTACCACAGAGATGGTCAATGAGAGCGGCTGGATACGCGACAATGCACACATTATGCCCGATTTTTATATTGCACGCCCCCCCCCCCGGAAACACTTCTACATATGAGCTATAATAACTAGCAAAGGCTCAGGTCTGTTTGGCCGTAGGCTGTAAAGGCTACGGAGGTTTGGACTCAGGTGGTGTGCACACATTGAAGCGAATGCCATACCAACCACATCAACGGGGGAGCCTACCGAAAAAGATTCTCGGCCAAAATTTGATGCAGCCAGGACGGAGCAGCCCGTATCAAAATGATTTTATTGGCCAGATTCCATAAAATGGTTGCGACTTGCCCACTTTTGACTCAGCTCCACTTGTTTTTCCAACTCGCAGCTCTCCAAAGATTTAAAGCCTGGTTTTTTAGTCTTCTTTGCTATAACTTTTAAGCAATAAAAAATAAATAAATTTTTTTTTGTATTATACAAGATTTTAAGTCGTAGCAGGCTCAATTTTTTTATACCATAGTTAGAAATAGTCTTTTCTTTGAATGTCAACTTAATTCACAGACTTCTATTGTTGGTAGTCAAATGTTTCGAAACGACTATTCAGTCGATAGTCAAGTCAACTGAAACAACTAAATATTCAATAGTCAAATGTTACAAAGCGACTATTGACTATCATTTTGTTCAGTTTTTGTTCATATGTCAAAGTTGATTGATGAAATCATATTTTATAACAAATATTTCATTTTCGGTTGAAATGAATTGTTTTCATAGAAAACTTTATGAAGTTTGCTTCATCGTGTAAGGCCTTACATGGGTCTAAGACGGGCCCGTCTTACCCAATCAGACGATTATCTTCGAACAAGGTTTTATTAATACCAGGGGTTGGCGAATTAAGCAATGTACTTTCCACTGTCAACTGAGAAAATATTTTCGGAAATTTGCATTCTCCCATTAGGGAGAGCGCTAAAAGAACGTCGAAGCCATTTAATAGGCTTGTTCTGAAGAATATAATGGTCAACGTCCTAAAACACGCGTTGTTCAAACTTGAACATGAGACTCGACTACGATCCTAACATTGCGTTAGAAATCATATACACAAAACGCAGCCTGTCATAAATATGTCACTGATGTACATTAGATTTAATTAAAATCCGGTGGGTGCGCGAGCTCAATTCTGTCGAAAAATATGCATTACGCCGTCGAAAAAATAGCTTTTCGAGAGATAGTAACGAAAACAAACAGACGCGAACATTCGCATTACAATTTTAAAATAATGTACGCATTCGTAATGAGAATCCGATGACAGTTCGGCTCTGGCATACATCCTTTATTACTAGTAATGCAGGCTGTGGTACCCCGCTTACAAAGCAGCCATGCATATGGCAAAGTAATGCAGATTGTATGGGAGTATTTCCTTCATACTGATGGCAAAGTAAGGCAGGAGTAACCCATTTCGTAATGGCAAATTGCGCCGCTGGGATGTATTCATTTTACGAATGCGTGCATTGTGTGAAAAACCACCCTTGTGACCAACGCAGACCATTTATATACAAAGATGTGTCTTTACACACACATCTTTAGTGTAGGATAGAGTTAAGGAGAATATCTTAATAAAAGCAAACTCACTCGCCAGAGTGAGTCAGTACAAATGCAAACTTCCAACCGTGCACATTAAAAGTGTATAATTCTATACATTTTTTGGTTCTTCGAGTCGAATCTACTTCTAGGATTGGTAGGTCCCTGCAATCTGAAGCGTGTTCCGTAGCGTTTCGGTGGTTTTTAATTAAAAACTGTAAATTAATACAACAGGATCTACTTGGTGACATAATCAAACGCGAAATAAACAATATTCTATGAAGTTTTGGTCCTTCGAGCCGGATTTTCGATGTTCGCAAAAAATTGTTGTCAGCGCTTTACTTTTTAGTTTATCGAAATCCGTACATATCAAGCCAAGCCGGCACATATCAAGCCTTATGAGGAGGCAAGATTTAAGGTCAATACGACACGATACCGGGCCATCAGAACGAAATGATGTGCAGCGGTACAGGACGCCCAAACATGCTACCGAAGCGGACAGCTTTGGCTCTGCAAGCCCAATAGACGATTTGGCGAAACTATTGGATTCACTTGCAGGCAAACTAAGTGAAGCTATTGAAGATGCTAGTAAATGCTTCATGGAATTGCACCCTGATGACATATTTAAGTAGAAATTCAAACTTACAATCGTGCTCATTATATTGTATATATCTATACATTTTTTGGTCCTTCGAGCCGGATCGTCCTTTGAGCTGTCTGCATATAAATACGAATATTTTCTCAATTGCCAGAGTGAAATTCATGAAAAATTCCTACTCAGTGATGTTCTCAGTACTTAGCCGAAGTGATAGATTTTGAAGATGTATCGATATTTTAGTGTTAAGGTATCGTAATCGAATGATGGGCACACTTTTTATTGAATGGACGACGATTAGTTAGTAGTAAATGCACGAAGACAGACGCTATAAATAAAATGACAAACAGAAAGAAAAACAAACCGTGAAGAGGCAAACCCGTATAGAGACATTGTAAATAGTAGGCCGTGTGTAAATACTAAACCGAGTAAATAGTGTATAATTTAAAACCCGAAAAACCCCTCGCTTACACAACCTTTATCAAAATCATACCATTTGGTAACCGATTCTTCCAATAACCCCCTTCCGACGAGAAACTTTTATATCTCCCTCTCCCACGTCAGCCTCTGCTTTCGTTTGTGGTTGAAGGGAGTGCCCCTTTAGAAATATACTGATAGCGATTAAGCAAATGCGATAATATTCATATTTGAATACGAAGTACACAAACTCTATTTAAACAATGCATTAGGCCCGAGGACACAGTTGGACTTGCTCCACAGACAAACAGACAGACACGCACCCACCCAAACGAGAACGCGAACGAGAACAAGAACGGAGGGGGATTGCGCGGTAATGTGTAGAAAATGCATGTCTATTATGGCACCTGGACAAGGGGGACAGCAGGACCCAATACCTGTAGCGGCCCCCGCCGTGCTCATTCACTTACTGGCTTACTTACAGAAAGCCAAAACCAAAGCCATGGTCAAAGCCTTTCCACTCTAACAAGCCACACACACACCGGGCCATGCCACACCATCGCCTCGGCTAGACATCAATGGCGACGTCGGGCTGATCATGGGCCACGATGAGGTGGACGACTACGCTGCAAGCTGCCAATAAAAATCCTTTACCATATAATTTGAGTGCGCATGCGTGCGCTCTGACGTTGATGGGAAGCTGACTAGTCACAGTCGGAGCTGGAGTTGGAGTCCAAGTCGGAGTCGCAGGCGCTTATGCGCATGTTATGGCCAGATGCCGATGCCGATTGCTGAGCGTTGATTGCGCCATGAACGTGATTTGTTTGTAAACACGCATTATTAAGGTGTAATAAACATAAAATTTGTAGCGCTTGGCCGGACCTTGGACCAGGACCTGGCAGTCCCAGGCGTACAGCTTTCAATTAAAGTAAAAAGTTCCAGATGCGGAATGCCGCCGCCGCTGCCGCCGCAGCCGCCACTTCTAATTCCATTCGCGTAATGTGTAAGCTAATTTCCCAGCGAGTGGAAACAAAAGAACAATAATGTGTCTGAACTTGAACTTTGGCTTGGCGGAGCATAATGATACCCCCATGGGGGACCCAACCCATTGCCTAGGCCTCTCCCCACACTCCAGTGTCAAGTGAAACCAAAAGTGCGCAACGGCCAAAGCAAACAAAACCACCGTCTGGTGCCCACTTTGCGTGTGTTCTGGGGCTGACCTCTGGGTTCAGGGAACGAGCGAAATAGCGCTGAGCCTCAGCGAAGTGGAAGTGAAAATGAAGGTGTAGTCCAATTTGTAAGTATTGACCAAGCCCCGAGGCCAATTCAAAGTCAAAGTTATGCAAAAAGAAGAAAAAAGCGATCGAGCTCCCGCTGGAGTCGAAGTCGGAGTCGGAGTCGTCGCTGTCTAGCGCACATTTTTCCATGCGTGCCGCCGCCGCTTTGTTGGTGGCGCTCGTCCGCATCCTTCGCCGACTTGGCAAATACTTAATTGCATTTCGATATCTATGCTTAGGCATCTGTGAGTGAATGTGGATGCCGCCTCAATACCCCAGACAGACAAACAGCCAAGGAACGCGCGCCGGCTTCGTCTTTTGTGCAACTCGCCAGAGACTTGACCATAGAGGCAGCAGCAGCAGGCGGCGCATTGTCAATTTTTACAACTAAATTCTCTCGATTCAAGCGCTTTACTAAGGAAATTAGTAATTGCTACTCCCCATTTAGAGCCATATTGTATATCTGTTGGCATTTGTAAGATGATGACAATGACAAGTTGTCTCAGTTCGGACGGTTCTAACAACCGGCCAGCGCGCCCACACAATGCCGCCAGCGATGAGAGTGCTGAGAGAGCGTCAAGGTCTTTAAATTCGCTTTACTCTACGAGTTGTCAGTGTTTTGAGTGAATCACTCGCACATCTCTAGTCTACACTGGGCAAAATTAATAGACCGATCAGAGGTCACAAAAAATGTTCAATACTTTCGGATAGTGGGAAACCCAAAAACACTTTCAGTTCTGTTACTGTTGCTAGTTATTTCCAGAAAATATCTTACTTCAAATTAACAGCAAATTACACATCAATTTTCAAGCTAATAGTTTAAATTCCTTTCTTAATACAGCTCTAAGACACTTCCGTTTCAACATAGTTTGGAAAGCTCTTTGAACCAGCCAAAACACTAACTCTTACAAAACTAAGACTTTCCTTGGTCTTTTAATCAGGACTTAACGTCCATGTCCCTTTAAAAGCCTAACACATTCTTATCTTACTAGCGAGAGAGTAAAAACAACGCAGCATACCCCGGTCCAAACGCTATAAATATCTCTGCAAGTGAATCATCTAGTACAAAAAACGAAGTCGCGATTTATTAAGCAACTTAATAGCTTCAACGGCAACACTGGCACTAACGCTGAACCAAGAGTACAAGCATAGTGGGAAAGTATAGTATTCAGAACTCAGGAATACAAAATTTGATTCTGATTCAATTTAAATTCACTCTTCGATAGAGAATTTTCCTTCTATTCATTCCATTCGAACATTCTTAATCCAAGTATAAAATTCTCTTGTGTACAATTGAGTCAAATATTTGCCTTCGAAAGCAGTGTTTACCAGACGTAGCCCCTAGAGGCCCGAACACACTCGGACAATATGCTTGCCAAAGTCCATGAACAATTTCCGTCCTCTCTCATGGGGGAACCCTGTTCTATAGATAGTTGTACGCTTTGGCCTTTATTCAAAGAAATATGCCCCTGAGAAAGAATGGGTCAATATTGCTTTTAGCTCATACAATTCGCTAAGTATTTGATAGTGCACCTTTTAACTATGAGCTATTTCAACTAAAGATGGTTGCGGAACGGGATTCCCCGCGGGACCCGAAATAAAGTGCGGGATCGGGTCGGGACGGGACTGAATTTAAAATTGTTAGTAGGCATCGGGACGAGTCGGGTTAGACTTGGAGTCGGTACGGAACTGGATGAAATTTTCCTTCCCGCGCCCATTTCTAACTCAAACGATGGGCACATAGTGGACCGTTGCGTGCTCACTGCTCGCCCCCGTCTAGTATTTCGTAGATCGTGCAGTTTTCGAAAGGTATCATAACTAAGAGAAAAGTAAGGAGTAAGCTCCTGAAGGGCAATACTTGAAATAATAAGAATAAATCAGCATCTTTCCTAAATAATTCCTCTAACCTCTCAAATTTGGTGACGTTCTGTTTTTATATCCAATAGTTTTAGGATTTTCGGAGTTTTTGTATAACTCTGTAAATACTCATTTAAAATGCATGTTTAACTCTTTTTTGATGGATTCTCGAGAAATACGACAAAGATAATACTTTGTGGTTCTCATAAAGCTTTCAAAGTTGCTCTTCGAATTAATTTCTAGATCTAATACAAAAATACTCTTAAATTTTAAGAAAACTGTTAAATTATATAGAGATTTGTTCTCTTCCACTTTTCCGTATAAACGAAGTGGCAGTTTACTTTAATCAAGACTTTGAGTTCTTAAAAGTACACACTGAAACCGCGGGTTCCATATAGTCGCTGTCTTCAAAAAAACTTAATACGATAAATTAAAAAAATTTAAATTTCATGCGTAGAACAGACAAATTCCTAGAGATCTAAGCCCTTACAATTAGCGATGTTTAGAATATTGTAAATTTTTAACAACACAATCTGGCAGTGCCCACTCTTTACACATCCTCGTCAAGGGTTATTCTAAAAATTATCGCCGTTTAGCAAACTACAGCTGTCCATCAGACCTACTAATCATGGTACCACTATTTTAAATTTCTTTTCCGGTACTCTTTATTTAAATAATTTAACCAAAAATCCGTTTTAAACTGGGGAACAGAAACAAAGTTATTTCCGAAATCTCTAAAATTTTTGTTTCCACGAGTTTCTAGAATTTCCTTTCTCATCAAAAATCTACCACAGTTTTTCCGGTTAAGTTCACGTCTCGTAAACGCGAATCTCCAAACCATTTTATATTGAGTTGATGTGTTTATGTGGATTTGTTGAAAGGAACTGGGCTTTTATTGTGTATATGTTTTTCTCATTTTTAAATATTTTAAAATTTAAGACTCATATTCGTCATTAAATGAATTGGACCAAAAAAATTTTTTTTCCTCAATTTGTTCTTAACAACTTTCATACCCTTAAAAGCTCTGAGTGAGTTTTCCACACACTCCTTAAAAATGTGGCCTACTCTTACTTCCGACCAGATCCTCTTTCATTATTAGCTAGCTGGATGTGATGATTATCAGTTGTTTTAAAGACTACAGTGTCAATTTATCTATCTGGGCTAGCCCCACTGTTTTACCCATCCTTTGGATACTCACGATATTTTAGTCCGAAGTCGTTTCCATTATAAAATGGTCATCCTATAGTGCAGCCGGAACGACTATGACAATGGGACAATGCGAGCTATTTGCTATAGTTTATTTTCCGGAAAGGCGCTCTAAGTCATTAAAAAGTAGATCAAATGAACCAAACCGTTATAAAGAGGGGTGTCCAGGAAATCTCCAGAGATTTTGGCCTCGGTTGCTTTGAAAATCCGTCGGTGTCACAGAACTTTATGAGATTTCAAACTTCTTATTTAAAAAATTTAGTTAGAAGGTCCAAGATAATGGTCCTTTTCCTCAAACAGGAATGTTACAAAGATAGATGGCGCCAGCTGAGGTTGAGTGGCAAATGGGATTTTGTTGATATGGCAGCCTTTCCCAATTACGAAAGATTTGAAACCAATCGAAAAAGATTTGTGGGACATCGAGAATTGGTTTTGGTTTGAAATTAGGTTGGAAGAGATTTCCAGGACACCTTCCATATAGAGCAGTGGTGTCCAAAATGCCAAAAGCCTATCGCATGGGATAGGAACTCATAATTCTGCCGGCGTCGAAGCCGACACACGTATAGATAGAGAGAGAATTCGTGTGTGCTATAAATAGCACGCTCGGCGGCTTGCTTTCTTACGATGCGCATGATTGACTTTTAGTTCTCACACGAGGCATTTGTTCATTTGCTTGTTGCTCATGTTGAAATATCAACACTGCTGCTACGCACACAAAAGCAATGCTTAATTGTGTGAGTTTAGGTTCTGAATCTTTTCTGAATTTGCAGGCTTTAGTTCTTCTTTATACTTAATATCTTATGATCTTTTTTCTCAGTGTATGCTTTTCCCTATATATACATATATATTGTTTGTCATCGTTTTTGTTTGTTGCCTGCTTGCGCCTGGTCGCTCACTGTCCGGTCTTTCAATCTTGGAGCGGGCTTGGGCGCCCTGTAGTTTTCACGCTTTGTTAGCCAACTAAACTGTGGCTCTGTATTGGAGTCTAGGAAGCGTAAGCTTCATTTTTTTTCTTTTTTGTTGTTGTTGTTCTCTGACTACATATTTTAGTGTTATTATGTATGTTAGAAGGTTAATCTCTGTGGCGTTACATTGCAAAAATGTGCTGTGCCTTGTGTGCAGCAAGTGGCGAGATGAGGGCCAAAATGTAAATCAATGATTAATACCCTCGTATAGAGCCAGCTGGAGCTTAAAAATTTCACTTTTTCCATAATTAGCCCAGCCGGAGTTGGAGTGGCTGTGCCATTTTTTCATGTCATAGCTGATGGCTGTGCGACTTTTAACCTGCGCGAAAATCAATTAGGCAGCATATCGAATAGAAACTCAAACAGAGATCGATCGATCGATCACAGTGAAATGCGATCGTCACGCACGCCCACCTGTGTCTGGGCTGTGGCCCTTTATCAATTAAATTAATCGACAACTGTAAGCAATTATTGAGAATCTCTGCCAGCCAAACACGAAATTCAATAATAATAATAAGACCCCGGAGGGAGATGGCAACCACCACCACCACACATTTCCGGCAACAGTTTGGAAGCGCGGTGGCAAAGGTCAGCCCCGTCATCCACGTCATCAACGGCTTTCGGAGTGGGAAAAGGGCGCCTGCACGCGATGCTGAAGAGTCTAGTGGGTCTGTAGGTACATGTCATAATCAGCGTTGCATGCAAAGTCATCTTCCGCCTTGCATAAGAGATCAACGGGAGAGTTTCACTTTTCCCGCCAACTGTTTTCCCTCTGTTTTCATTGTCGCTGCCGGGGCAATTAATGCCAAACGGCTAGCGGCGGTAGCGATTTATGCAAATTTTTCTCTTTTTTTTTAGCTGATATCACTTAATTATTGATTGACAGAATATGCGGCATCGATATCTTCCCATAGGGAGGTGGGGACCAGGCAGTTCATTGATATGCAATGCGACGAATATATCAAAACTCAAAATGTTGTTGACCGCGAAACAAAGTGGCCACAATGTGGAGTGGCATACAAAGCGTTTTCGACATGCTCCGAATTGAGTAATGCTTTTGAAGACGATGGGCGAATGGGACAGTTGGGAGCTTATTGCGAGAGTATACCCTTGAAGAGGGTATTATGATGTTGATAGCGAACAGAGATGGGAGCATCTGAATTTGAAACTGACCCGAATGTTGGTGGTGTTGTGAGGGTCCTCGTGAAACCGCTGGGACCGCTCTTATATATGGGTAAAGAACAATCATTTCAAGCCAATTTGCTGTTTTCATCAAATGAAACGATTATTTTGTTGACTGACAATCAAATTTTGACAAAAATTCAGTTAAATATGTCGCCATCGGAATGCCCATCAATAGCGCAACTACCAATAGATTATGAAAACCCCTAAGAAGCACAATAAAAATTGTACCTAAAACTTTTTTTGAAATTCAACTAAACCAAAAAAGCGTTCTTGAAATCTGAGTCAATTGTAAGATATCAGTATTATCTTTTGAAGGGAAAACTTTGCTTAACAAAGTTAACGAAAAACAATTTTACATATATTTTAAGTTCTTAAATTTTATACATATTTATTGACAAAAATTTATTGGAGAATCTATCATAAAATTGTCCGTTCTAAAGAATGACACAAAATGAAATGAAATAGGCGTTCAAACGCACATTTTTGGCCCAAATTTGAGATTTTTTAGATCTAATTTTTAAGGGCGGAGATAGTCCACTTACACACACACATTTTTTCTACAAATTTTTAGTATAGTTCACAAACACTTTTTCTTGCTTTGTTTTTCCGTGCTTGGGTCATTTTGGGTCCCATACAAAAAAGTCCTATACCCTTGATTAGAGTTTAAAAAAGAAAAAACAAATCTCTCAGGCATTCAATACTCCAAAAATTAAATCAAAC
>JAEIFU010002598.1:0-41108 GCA_018904235.1 Lordiphosa stackelbergi
GGTATATCTCGGGCCCTTTTGGCAAAATGCACACATTTAAAGGTCTTCTTCGTATGTATGCATAGGTGTGTACGCTTACTGCTTAGGCTCAGTTAACAATAAAAATGTGTGCGAAAAACCCATATGCCTTCTCTCAATTCTTTCTCCACGCGGACTCGCTCTTTGTTTATCTTAACTCTGGCGCTCTTTTAGTCTGCAACCGTCTCAACTAACATTTTTAGAAGTTCGGTCTTCGTAAAGACCGCATTTGATGACCGATCGACTGAATTGGGCCTGGCTCTCCAGACCGATCAGTGCTGCGTGTTAAATTAGGTCATGGAGCAAAGAATATTGAGAGAACGTTTGCCTTACCTCTCAATTTTGCTGGTGCTAAACGATAGTGCCCAAAGATACTTATAGTGCCCAAAAGATGTACAAAGTGCCAGTAGGAATCGTGGCGGTTGAAAGCGACCATAACCCAAATGTATCAGAGAAGAGCGAACAGCTGTCAAAAGTATCTAGAGAGCGTAAATGAGAGCGAACAGCTGACGATTTTCTGACAGAAGCGGTGTCGGAAGCTGAACAACCTTTTCTCTATTGATTGCTCATATTAGGTTGAGGGAAGGCCGACCGCGTTTTGTTTATGTTTTGCAAGTCAGTGACGTGAGCTGAGCAATTTACGAGCTATGATATTTAGTAAACTTTGACGTTTACGAAATTAAAAAAAAAATGGACCCCCCTGTATAAGAGTTTCCCCCCAAAAAAAACTTTAGAGAAAAATATATGAAAGGCAGCTTTAGGACCTAGAAGTTATGTCACCATAAGTAGTTGGACACCGCTTGCCCAAAAATGAAGCTTATCGTCTATGTAACTGTTTAAGAACATCCCGTTTACGTTTCCTTTTGCTGGGAAATTTCAAGCAACAAGCTACGAAATAGAGACAAAATCACAACTTGTAGACCATCCTTTTTTAGCTCCTTAAAAAATGAGGAGGGTCAGTTTATCCCCACACAGTGGGCAAAGCAGCCCATTCTAGAGCGTCGAAATTAATATCTTACAATGTAAATGAGATAATTACAATTCTGTTTGTTTTCTTATAGGTAGGAATAAAGATAGAATAAATAAATAAAAACAAAATTTTTTTATTTTCAAAGAGATTGCAAAAATAAAAAGTTTTTAGTAATTTTTTTTTAATTTTAAAATTAAACAAATTTTTGTTCTACAGAACTTCAAAAGATTGCCTAAGTTTTTAATATACTTTCATATAGCAGAAACTATTCGTATCCGAGCTGTCAGAATTCTCCATATCGTCGATGCACAAATCAGTTTCCAGCCGTTTATTGACAAGTAAGCTTACAACATCCAGATCAAACAAATATTTTTTGCAGAGGACATTGAAGCACTCTGGGAATGTGATGTTATAAAAGGATCGGAAGAAACTAGGGAGTGCGTTAAAGGCATCTTCCATTGTATTTTTCTAGTGAACTTTCTTGTGTGGTGCTCGCGGATATTTCGATAATCCTTGTTTATGGCTTCAAGTGCTTCCCCGACATCATTCTAATTGGAAGAGAAAAATGGGTAATGATATCTGCACCATGAATCAAAATTAATTCAAGCCTATTAGTAAAAATTCGCAAATTTTTGCCAATTTCGATACGTTCTTCCTCACTGCAAGGTTTTTCTCCTAAAACTGTAACGTGCAACGCGCAAGCAGTAATTCTCCAAAGTTTTTTGTTCCTTTTTGAAAAGCCTATATACTATGTATATATCGGAATGCTTTGCGATAAACTTTTATAAGCTAATCAAGTATCGGTAATCACCATATAATATAAAATTAACGCTTTTTCAAACTTTAAAAAAATTGAATTTCGACGCGCTAAAATGCCTTTCCCCCACTTCCCCCATTATTTAATATTTTTTTTTTGACTTTCCCTTCCCCTTTTTTTTTGAAAAATAATTAATTTGTTAACAATAAAGCTAGTCGAAGTCGCATTAAGTATGTGAATTACACTAGTCACTGCCGAACGAAAAAACCTGGTAGAAAATTTTTGCTCACATTGCGACTGGAAAGCCGATTTCAAAAATTTTATTATGGGAAATTTTTTTAAATGATTTTTTTTTTATTTTTCCTCTAGCTTTTCATGTACTTCAGTAAAGTTGATATATGTGCATTAGAGCGGTCCCAAAACCGGACAAAATGGAAAAAGGAAGCCCCAGCAATTCCCCAAAGCTAATATTTGTTGTATAATTAATTTAAAAATTTTATTTAGTTATGGGGCGACGGGTCTAGTTAAATATTATTGAAATTGTTAATTTATAAAAAATTATTTAAATTAGTATGGGGCGACGGGTCAAAATTTATTTTTTTTATTTCATTGTTGGAAATTCAAAATATTAAATCACATTTATTTTAAAATTAAAATAATAGTTTCTTTGATGTGTAATAGTGTAAAAAACGTAATTTTAAGGACCCGTGTTTTAATTGTTTGTTGTCAATATATAATATATTTTTCAATTATAAATATTTGGCGTTGATTTTATTTTTTTTTATGATACTGATTTACAAATTTCGTTCGAAAAATTTGTGTTTAATTTTTATGAGTAATTTTTCAAAATTCGACGCCTATTTGAAATTAAAATAGAATTTTTTGATTTTCACAATTATTAATTATAAACCAAATTTTAGCTTTAGGAATGCTGAGACCAGTTTTTCTCCATTTTGCCGTTTTAGGGTCCGGCCTAATGTGCATACATATAAAAAAACAAATAAAAAAATCGGTCACTTTTATATTTTTCAGCGAACCCAAAATTAAGCTTCTCAACAGATTCAAATACCAAGGCCAAAATTTTTAAATTTTTTATCGAAAATGAAAGTGTGGCTATCTGAAATTTGGTATATACCTGAAACATTGTAACATTAGGTAGTGAACATGAAAACAATTTAAAGTTTATTCTTTTACGAGGGGGTCTGAAACTACCTCAAACCTACACACAGCTTTAAGTTGCTCAAACGTTTCCATTAATAACCAATAGAGCGCGCCAGCTAGCGCTTAAAAGCTCGTGCAGCGCAATTCAAAAACCAAACTGCTTGAGCGAAAGCAAGCAGTGCAAAACGTCCCCCCCTCCCCCCTTGCTTGGTAAAACCGCTTATAAAAACCATTTTAGTTTAAGGTTAAAGTATATATGTATATATATTTAAGGCTACACTTGGTATATATCTATCATTAAAATCATAATCTGTATCTGCATATTTCTCTTACATGCCTTGCGCTCAATTTGTTGGCTAAAAATAATAATGTATGAAAACTAATGCAGTTAAATAGTTTACATGCTTACTGCCAGCAAAAGTTATTGCAAGTTTACAATTTCCGAGGTAAGCGGTTGTTCCCTATTGTCTGTTTTGTGTTTTGGGTTCTGTATTCTGTATGTTTGTACGTTTTTAATTTCGTTTTTGCATGTTGCGTTTATACGTCTTTAGCACCTATTTAAAAAAAAAAAAAAACAAATGTCATAGGTTCTCGCCCCTCAAGTCTGCCCGCCCTGCTGGGGTTTCAGTTCAATAAGGCATACTTTGAGGCGCTCTCTAACCTATCCTACCTACTCTTCTGCCAATTACGCTTTATCTAAATGAGTCCGTGCATAGCGTGCACTAGTAGTGGCATTTAGTCGTCTCTGCGCGTTCAACTGTTTTGGTTCGCCCCGGTGGACCCATTAAAACATTCCGACATTTTAGTGCTATCTTTATAACGTCCGTCACATACTGCTCGTCATAATCAAGACCAATAATTCGCTACGGAACGGGGGGATGTACTAGTGCTTTTTGCAAGATATGTGCAAATGTGTTTTTTATAGATATATATGTATATATACCCAATCGATTAGAGCGCACCAGTTCGTTTAGATTGATTGGATCGTAAAGCAGTGGGTAAGTGGGCAAGAAAATTCCTAGAAAGACCCAAGTGTTTGGCAGTCATAAAAATAGTTTACTTAAAAGTGCTTGAAATTTTCACAACAAATGATAAAAATGGCTTTTTATACCCTTAGTCCTGGCGTATTCGAAAAGTGGTTGATAATAAAAAAAATCCGTCGTCAGTTTAAAAAACTATAGACCTTTCGAAGGGCCAAATGCTAGGCCAACAGACATTTTGGTCCAGCCTTCTTGATGCAAAATTCTGATCCATTGTTGTCGATTCATGTTCTCGGTTTGGTTCCATCAGCTCTGGTTTCAAAATATGGCAAAAAAATCAGTTTTGCAGTATTTTTGGGTTTAAAAAAATTGTGAAGATCAAAACGACAAATTTGTTTTAAGTTTTATGCGACAGAGCACATGTCCATCAGCCTTAAAAAATCAAGCGAGCAGCATCAGCAAACCGGAAACTGTCAAAATTGGCCTTTCAAGAGCATTTTTTCTTAGTTTATGGCAAAATTTTCCAAATTTAATCGTCATGTAAAAGCCACAGCGTTAGTCGAATTTTTATTAAAACCACTTTAGCATTTAGCCAAAAACCAATTATATTTTCAAACCTTCAATAATATGCCGGCTCGAGGTCTCGTTATGCTTGCACATAACTTCAAAAATGGAACACAAGACACCACAGCCAAGTTCAGAGAAACCATACGTTGCTATGGGCATTGAAATCACCCAGCACAGTTCTGTACTCTCCCTTAAGTAGGTGGCGGATGTTGGGTCGATATCCCGGGTCGCAGGCTGATACTGGAGGGATGTACATATTCACTATGTCGATGTCATCATCTACGGATTTAACCGCAATTTCCAGCACCTCTAGGTGAACATCGGTGTTGGTTATGTGCAGTGGCCAGTAGTTCACAGAATTATGTATGACGAAGGCAAGGCCTCCGCCTTTATTTCTGTCACGGTGCGATCTGACAATGGTATAGTTGGACGAGGCAACTCGGTCACCTCAACTAGGGGTCATTTCTTGAAGGAGGCTAATTGATCGTTCAGCTGTTTCATTGGGTAAAATCTGGAGACTTAGATGATATTTTACTACTCAAGCCGGTATACTAACGTACGGCTAGTGCTCGCTCGGTCTCTCACAAGTTTTTATATTTGTGTCAATGTCAGAGCGAGTAGATATATTTCAATACAAAGCCTAATAAGCTACTAAGTAAAATTTTCAAGTTGAGTGTTTACCTTGTTTAGTATGCCTTGCTCAAGCGTGTTTGTCCCCAATTTGGCTTTTCTATGTTAGTGAGAGAGATTTCCTCCCCACTTCTAACACAGAGACCAATAGTTTTGAGTGCAGAATCGAATTCAAAACGGAGTTTTTGTTGGTATAAACGAAACTATTTTTGTTTAGTTTCAGCAACCACAACGTGCCTGGCGTTTTTTACACATGTGCTTTAACGACCTTTATGATAATCAAACCTTTAAAATTCTGTCGGCTCGAGGTCTCATTATGCTTGACATTTCAAAAAATTTTGTTGCATTTATATCAGTTGGAGAGAAAAAGTTATAGCCTGCTTATCCAAAAAAATTATTAAAATTTATGGCAGGACACAACTAGATTCATATACGAAATGTGTGTAGGAATTATTAAAATCCTACGTGATCTAACATTCCATTATGTCAAAAGTCAAGCAAATGTATAATAATTACATTCAGGAACAAATTCCCGCTTTCCTAAAATTAGGAGAAGCGAAATGTTGTGGCCATATTCGCGCCAAACACTTGATTATTCAAACAATTTAATATTAAACAACCGCCGAGAATAACATGAAATTTGTATGAATTGAATTAGGATTAGCTTCTTGTGAGTATCATATTTTTCCAAATTTAATCAAGCGCCAAGCCGGAGAAATAGGTTTCAGTAAAGAGGTCGCATAAGACTCATAAATCCAGAAATTTGTTGCTCGGCTGAACTTTCATAATTTGTTAAAAGCCAAAAATACTGCAAAATGGATTTTCCTCCAAGAAACAAGAAAACATGAGCAGTTTTGGAATCAGTGTTTAAAACTGGAACAGAATTGTATTCCGAGAAGGCTGGACCTCTCAAGAGTGGTCATTTTGTTGGCCTGTACAATTAATTCTGATCCATCCACATTTCAAATTTTATTTATGTAAATTAAGTCTAATTTACCTCAATTTGGGACCAGAACTAACTAGTGTTAGTTAAAGATGATTTCATGTAAATGTTGACCGCGACTGCGGTTCAAATGGTACATAAGCTGAGTCCAATTTTGGCATACTCTCTCCAAATTCTCGGTCGGTATGTTACAAATAAATTCTTCAATATTGGCTTCCAGTGCGTCAACTGTTGCAGGCTTGTCGCTAAAGACATGAGCCACAACATAGCCCACACAAAAAATAGTCTAAAGGCGTTATACCGCCAGATCTAGACGGCCAATTGACCGGCTCCAAATGTGAAATAAACTTGTTCCCTCACCGAAAATTTCACTCGTAACCAACTGTTGTAACAAAATTCGCGGCCGATTTTTTGTTTTTTTTCTTAGTACGCTTTGTATGAATAATGTGGCTCTCGCTCTTGAAAATTAGAGTTGTGAAGAACCTACCTTGTTTAGTATACCTTTTGCCATATTGTGCAGAAAAAAAGATTGTAATCATCCCAGGGTAGCGCTCTCCATTCACAGTAACGTTCCTGCCTTCCTCATCTTTAAAAGATTACGGTCCAATAATGCCACCGGCCCATAATCAACACCAAACTTTAAATGTTTCGGGAAACATTGGCAGTTCTTGCTTCTGGCTGCTCTTCACACCAAATACGACAATTTTGTTTGTTCGCATATCCATTCAACCAGAAATGAGTTTGGTCACTGAACACAATTTTCTGATAAAAAACTAAATCTTCATCCAACTTTGCGCCCAACTAAAATCTTCATCCAACTAGCGCCCATTCACCAAAAGTTAGCCGTTGTGGTAGGTCGTGTGGCTTCAAATTTTTTCATTAGCTGTATTTTAAAAGCTTTTATATCCAAATCCTTCCCCTCGTAGTGGTGTAACAGACGACCAATTGCTGCGAACGGCGCCGAATCGATAATTCACGTTCATTAGCAACACTGGAGGATACAGCTGGGATATTTCCCTCTGATTGCACTCTACGCATGCGTGTTGGTGGTTTAATGTCCAATAATGTAAATTTGGTGCGAAATTTAGTCACAAGATTGCGAATAGCCGCCTCAGAAGGTCGCCCAAAGTGACCATAAAATGGAATAAGTGCACAATGCACTTTCTTAACTGAGCATGAATTTTGATAATAAAAATTGCAAGCGTTGTTCGTTTGTAAGTCGATTCATGGTTAAATTATAGACCAAACTGAACATGTTTGACAGTAACATGTGTCACGAAAACAGCTGATCTGCCAAAAAAAAGTTGCCAGAAAATCACCCTTTAAATAAATACAATCAAATTATCTTTTTGGCTCTTATGTAAATGTTCTTAGATAAAAATTTGCATTGCTGTTTTTTGTGCCTTTTTTGCTCTGTTAGCATATGTATGGTACTCAAAGGAATACCTAGCATCCTTGCTTCTTGAGCTTCTGTTCTGACATAGCTAAAGCTCCATTTAGACAATCTGATCACTCAGATGAGTTTAGGTTTGACGAAAACTCATCTGAGTGATCAGGTTTGATTCGTCAAACCTAAACTCATCTGATCAACTCAGTTTCGCTTTTACACATGCCTGAGAAGCTCAGATCAGGCAGAGGCAGAACCTTTGATTCATCGGAATCATCTGGTTTATATGAACATTGTGACGATTTGTTTACATAAAAGAAAGAAGATAAGCAAAATAAAAATACGAATAAATAAAGAAGCATTAAAAATTATATTGCCGTCCTATTAAGTGAATTCCAAGATGAACAAAATATGGAAGCGAAATTTTAATTTAAAATTCGATGACAATTTTGTATCGCAATGGCAACGCCAGCACCCTGCAATTAGGTCACACTGTAATTCGATAGATGCCACTCAGCTGAGTGATCAGGCCAAATAGAATCGGTTCTCTTTCGTCTGATCGCTCATTTGAGTAGCTTCATGTCAACTCAGACGCCTTTTTACGCGGTCTGACAGCAAATCAGACGAAAACTCATCTAAGTAATCAGGTCGTGTAAATAGAGCTTAAACTAAAGCCGTTAGAACGTTTAAGGGGATCTTCCCCTTCTTCTAAAGCGACACCAAATGAAATTTCGCTGATGTAAGTAACTGTGGCTTGGATTAGCTTAACTTATCTAAGTATTTGCTCAAAGATAGTCAGCTATACATATATGTATATATGGGTACTTGAATCACTCAGAGCTATCTTTTGGCATTTGAATGGAGTGGATAGGGCCCACCCTACCAAGACTTACCTCTGTTGACTTTAGTTGGTTTGTTAAATTTGCTATAATTATTATTTTGTTTATTTATTTATAGTTTTTGTGTTTTTTTTTTTTTGCAAGCCGCACTGCATTTGTGTAAACTAACTGATAAAATCATGCGATCATGGCGCATTTTTTTTTTCTTTTTCTCTCTCTTTCTATTGCACGCTTGTTAATGCTGCTTGCTCGCTCGCTCACTCGCTCGCCCACCTAAACTCCCACGTTCACAGATCAACGAAGCTCTTGAATTGGCGCTGGAAGCTATCGATAGGGAGGGGACCATTAAACAAATGGACAAAGCACAAGAAACGGAGAGAGAGATGGGGGAGGAGAATCATCAACAACTAAACACAAATACAGGAAATATGCCAGAGGAGCTAATCCAGAAGGTGGAGGAGGAGGAGGAGAAGGAGGAGGAACAGTATGCTGCAATGCCAAATAAAACCGATGAGCAAAAGAAGGAGGAGATACAGGAACAGGAAGAGCTGGTGAACACAAAACCCACTGAAGAACGGGAGCCTATTTATGAGAATGTCAGCTCGACTATATCTATGCATGAAGTAGATAATGAACAGACGACAACAGTAGCAGCAGCAGCAACCACCACAACGACTACAACACCGACGACCAGAAGAAGTCACAGAAAAAGCATTCCAAATAAAAGCAACAACAACAATAATGAGAATAATCAAAACTCTAATCAAACTAACAACAGCAATCAAATTGAAAACAACAACAGCAACAACACTGGAGATATCGAACCCTACTATCAAGTACCCAAGCCCACTAGCGAACCCTACTACGATGCTCCAAAACATCTTCGTCCCATTCCCGTCTATGAGAATATTGAAATCTTTTATACAGGCCTCGAACTGGGCAGTAGTCAGCATATGATTACACCCGGAGGGGGAGCCATGGAACCACCCAAAGAGAAACCACCACCACCGCCCACAGAGAGTCCGCCACCAGTGCCACCACACCCAAACGCCATGCACCATGACGATGAGCTAGATGGGGGCCACAGCAACACCGATACCTGGTCATCGGACAACACCTACGAGACCATTTCGAATGGCACACGCCGCCAGTTGGCCTCCTCCATTGTCGAACCTGCCCAACCCTCGCCACCCATTAAACGCATGAATTCCACCAAACGGATTAAGAAGGAACTGCGCAACAAACGATCCAGTTTCCTGGGCATAGAAATGGATGGAGATTTAGATGATATGGAGAGCTATCTGGAACTGACGGTGGCCCCGCCACCCGATATGGCTCAACTGTTGCAGGAGGAGCGGCGTCTGGAGAAGCAGCTGTACATCAAGGCGGGACTGTGCGATAGTTCGGACACAGGTGAGTCGAAAAAAGCCAATAGAGCATGAAAACGTAGGCAAAGAGACAACGAGCAAATCACAATGAGGGGGGTGTGATGTTTCACCACCAGCCACGAGGTTAAGTATAAATAATCCGTTTAGTGTGGATGAAGGGAATGAAAGAGAAGGTAGAAAGGGGTGTGGAACCAATCAGTTAATGATGATTTGTTACAGATACCGTTTGATATACATGTCGACTGAAATAGATTCAAATTATTTGGAATGGCTTTGGGGTGGTTTGGTCATGGGAGGAGAGAATCACAACACCACAAAACACAGTTTAACCAAAGACATTAGAATATGAAGATAAGTAACGCCATACGATTTTTTCGGGCTGGCTTTTCAACTGGCTTTTGGCTCTCTTGAAATTTTTTCAAAAGCCAGAGAGAGAGAGAGCGCTCTAGACAGCGACACCAAGCCGACCTAATCGCTTCGAACCGTCGAGCGATGCCCCTTGGTCTCGCTTCGGCAAGCGCTCGGGTTGTGTACATGTGAATAGCGAATGTTTTCGCCCCGGCCCCGGCCATCGCTGCTCTAGAGCCAGCCGCTTTTTTGTACTCATACAGCGACAGCCGACGACTGTCAGTAAGCTCACGTATTCTCAAGCTAATGTCACACAAGCAAGTGCATTCTATTTTTAGATTTTTACGCTCTCAACTTTGTGCGAGGGGAGAGAGCGCGATTTTCGTCGCCACCAAAAAATAGCTGCATATTGCAAAACCAATATATGGCCGTTCGGCACCTTAGAGATTATATTGGTCTTTGGTTTAACAGATCGAAAGTGCCTTTGTATGGACACAGTCTACCGATTGCGTCGCCAAGACAAGCTCTGCTTCAATTTTTATTCTGCCCTTGATGTGTGCAGAGCTAAGTGAAAATATGTGTTGATGCTTATTTCCATTTTAAGTGCACGAACTATCGGTTTGGTTCCTGTTTTACCATGACCCCTACCGCCCAGGCAAACCAATGCATATGCAAGGCCATTGATTCCCACAGCCGCACAGACTTAACCAATCAAAGTTCATTCGCTTGAAATAAAAAATGTTATCAAAGAACTTAATCCTAAAAATGCACCAGGATATGATTTTATTACTCCTAAAATGCCCCCAGTCTTCCAAGTCTTTCCAAACTCAGATTTAGAAACCAGAAAAGGATAAAACTTAAGCGTCATCATAGACCCAAAAGCTTACCTTTCTTTATCAAAAATATTTGAGTAGATCTTACTTCGCAAAATCGATACACCTGCACAAAATATATTTCCTTCACATCAATTTGGGTTCCGAGCAAACACTGGACCATTGAGCAAGTCAACCGTTTAACTTCAGATATTCTCTGTCAATTTTCCTAGATGTTGGCCAAGCATTTGAACGAGTTTAATTGGAAGGTCTTATATATAAAATTAAGACACTGCTTCCTCCAAATACTCACAAGCTCTTAGGGCGGATTTCTGTTCTCCCAGATAGGTGCTATGTGTCAGATAGTCGTAGATTTTACACTGTTATTTGAAAGTTTATGTGACAGATAGCTCTATGTAGAAGATGTGAAATCGGCAACAGTGTAACTACGACACGCCTTATCTGGGAGAAACAGAATGTTATGTCAGCAAAAGATTATTTTCTGTCCGACAAAATGAGTACATAACGGAACAGTTCATCATTGGAGCCAGAGTGCCACAGGGTAGCGCTCTCGATACGGCAATTCTAAGCAGATCTCGATGTCCAATTATCGCATGAAGACTTTTAGCAAGCCACCTAGCTTACGTGAAGGAGTGGCTGGGCCGACTGGCGCATAAAGATTAACTAGCAAAAGTGTAAACACTTGACGTTCACACTCAACAGAAATACATGTCCCCAGATATCCCTAAACGCGGCCTTGAAAAAAATCAAACGATGTTTTATTCCTTGGAGTACACCTCGACAGACGGCTCACTTGGCGCAAACACTTAGATTCGAAAAACCTGCTATAAACCGAGAGTGTCGTGATTGATTTATTGACTAACTGACTGACTGACTATACATTTGTGTAGTGAAAGCAGGGCTGAAAATCGGTTCGAAACCCGCCCGAAGTTGGAGACTCCGTGATTTTTGGGAAGTCGAACCCGGAGCAGGTTAATTTTTATCCGCTCGAACCTGAACCGGACAAAAAATAGTCAAAAATGGGTTCGGTTCACAAATTATAAAACTTTTTCTAGTTGCTATAATTGTTAACTTTGCTATTTTCCAATATATCTGAATGCACACTTAGAAAAAAGTGTGGAATGAATTTAAAGAACTCGCCTTTTTTCAATTTACTCTGATATTTAGAAAAATTGTCTAATAAACAGAAAGTTTTATAGAACTTCGAAATATATGACATAAAAAAAGTTTAAGAAAAAACTTTTCTAATAATAAGAATTTGACAGATTTGTCTGATAGCACAGGATTTTTTTGGTCGCTGAATTGAAATCAATTGTCCGTTTTCACCCAGCACATCAGGGTTTCTATATATTTGCATAAACGTGTGTTACGAGAGGTTTGTTTACATTTGTGAATCGTGTAACCACTTTAGGTAACCTTTTCTAACGTAATTTGTTTTCATGTTAGCTGAATTGAATGACGTTCCAGAAAACCAAAACACAAAGTTTTTATTTGCAAGATACAATTTTTGTTTTATATATTTTTTTTATTTTTTGTTTTATTGGAACGTGATATTTTTTTCCAAAATTTCCCAAGTTTTTGATTTCAACCCAAATAAACATATGAAAGTTTGCTATTATACTGAGCTCAAATATTTTATTCCGAATATCAAGACTCTGAACTTCCAAATATGTACGAAATTTTAAAGGTTTTTCCAATTAACATACATTTTTTTGAGTCAGCGATAACAAAACAAGCCCGGTTCGAACCTGAACCTAAGTTCATGGAGCTTTTGAACCCGTGAACCCGAACCCAAAAAGTTTCAAGGGTTCGAACCCTGGAGTGAACCCCTCCCGATTTGTAGGAGGTTTGCAGCCCTGGCTGAAAGTGCGTACTAAGACAGGGTTTTAGAAAATTCCACCCGAAAAAGTCGGAAAAAGTGTCGGAATAGTTTATATGGGAAATTTTGTATGTTTTATCCGATTGACTTGAAACTTGGTTTGTAAGCATAGTATGCGAAATAAGACACCAGATTTTTAAAAAATCCGCCCGAGGAAAATGGCGGGAAAATTCAGCATGAAAGAAAACTATTCTTCATCCGATTAGCTTGAAACTCGGTTTGAGGGGAAAGTAGATAAAATAGATTGAGATGTGATTTTCCAATGTCGGAAAATCCCACCCCAGTGTGCTAAAATGCCTGGAAAATTCTACATGCAAAATAACTATTTTTCATCCGATTGATTTGAAACTCGGTTTGTAAGGATAGAATACGAAATAATTTGAAGTGTGATTTTCCAATGACGGAAATCCTTGCCTCCACGGGAGTGATAATTCCCGGAAAACTCTACATGCAAAGTACTATTTTTCATCCGATTGACTTAAAACTCGGATTGTAGAATGAGAATTCATTTTTGTTCTCACGGATGCCCACTGGGAAGTGGGTGGTATGTGGGTGGGAAGTGGGTGGGAAGTGGGTGGGATTTGGGTTGGATGTAGGTCTGATGTAGGCTGATATTGGTTCTATGCTGTTGAAGGCGCAGCGAAACGCGACGGGATATATGCTAGTCTTTAAATAAAGCTAAAGGCCAACAGCCTTCACTGGCTAATTAACATCCGTTCCCCTCTAAAACTGGAATAAAAAATAAAAATAACTCCTAAAAATATGAAAAATTGTCTCACATAGAAATTATAACCAGATACCTATATTCAACTTTTGTCATGAATTTGGGGTAAACTTGCGATGTCTGCCTACATAATGTTAATATGTTAACATTAATGTTAATGGTCTGTTAATTAACATGAGGGATTTCTTCCTTTCAGTAGCGGGTCTTTCGATGTCTGGTAGGGAGCACTTTAATATTATTTAATATTTTTGAATAAGCAAACATTAAATTATACTCCCCTTCCATCCAGGTGAAAGTCGCGATTCAGGCGTTTCGGAGAATCATTCACGCCAGAGCAGCGAACACTATACCAACTCTTCCGAAGAGAATGATACACATTCGGATACCACACCGCCACCACCGCTGCCGCCACCTCCAGCTGCTAGCCAGCTAAGCGAGGTGATCTACCAGAATGAAACGCTGCTGGCCGCACAGACGCCCCTACTCCAAACAGTCAAGGGCAACTCAGCCGAATCTTGGACTGAGTCGGCCACAGCAGCAGCAGCGGCCACACAATCTCTGAGTGAGGCCACAGCTACTGCCAATGCCAAAATGCAGTCCATAGAGGACAAGATACGGGAGCAGGGTGAAGTTTTGCGCGTGGAACGAGAACTGCTGCACTTTTCGGTAAGCAAAAAGTTTAAAAAAGCCAGAAAAGTGTTGCTAATTATCCCCTTTTGTTATAGCAGGAAGAACTGAAGCGTCAGCGGGAGAATCTCTTGTTGCGCGAAAATTTAGCTCGTCGCGAACTGCAGCATGGAGCCAAGATGCTCATGTCGAACAATCGCCGTTCCCTGCAGGATCTGCACCATGGCCTGGGTATTGGCAATGGCATGCTTAGTGCCTTCCAGCCACCCGCCCAAGCCCAACAGCTGCAGCCGCCCCATCTGCCCCATCCGCAGCAGATCTATGCAAATGTGCCACAGCAGGCATATCAGCATGTGGACACCGACTATCGCAAATCCATGTCCGATTTGAATGAGTTCTCCAAGCGTCTAATGCTGACCACACCTCCTATGCCGCCCACCAAACCACTGCGATCCATGCACATTAGCAATGGTCATGGCCTGGAACCAGACTATGCGGTCAGCACTCGGCAGCGGCAAAACTCTGCCGCCTATGGCGGTTCGCTGGTGAAGATTGCCCCCAACAACAACAGCTATGCTGTGCCGGCCTATCACCATCAATCCGCTCAGAATCTGAGCAACATGTCGCGCAATACGCTGCTCGCTTTAAGTGCCACTCCCAAGCCCAAGTACACCGATGGCTGGGTACAGGTGCAGCAGCGCAAAAGCTATGACAGCAATCTGGCCAATGATCCGGCCTGGTTGTCAGCCCAGCAGCAAAAGCGTAAATCCATGCCGGACTACCAGGCCGGTGCCATCTACAGCACGAACAACAACAATAATCATTGGTTGCTCCAAGAGGCTGAACAGCGTCGAATTGAGCAGCTCCAACGACGGTCCATCCCCCTAGCCAAGTCCAATGGCAAACCCCTGCCCGACTCCATAATCCAAACTCTCACCGAACGGGTGCAGAGCAAAGGCATAGGCGAACGCAAACGGTGAGTTGTGGAACAACACAACCAAGACTAGGGAAATCATCAACTTCTCTTGCCCATTTCAGCTTCGATGGCAATGGCAACTATAGCCAGTTGAATGGAAACACATTCCATCAACAACAGCAGCAGCAACAACCACAACAGCAAAAGCCCAACCACAGCAGCCAGGAGAAGGTGCTCAGTGTTAGTGGCAAGAAGAAATGCTCCCATTGCGGCGACGAATTAGGTAAACTTTGCTACTATGTTGGTTGTGAGTGTTGTGGTTCTTCTCTTTTCTTCCCTCCTCTCTCTCTCTCCAATCTCTCTTGTAGCTTCATGCGTAAGCTCGATCCACACACACTCACTCACACACTACAAGATCATAGTTGAGATCAATCATTGATCCATTGATCATCTTACAACAACAACAAAATCCCGTGAATTGAAATGCGCTCTTTACTTGCATGGAAGATGGAAAAAAAAATACTCAAATCGTTTGCTTTTTAGATATTACTTTGTTTGTTTAACAGAGTATCCTCACTTTTAGATCATACAGAAACTCGCAGTATAAAAACGCTGAGCAAAAGTTTCTGGATAAAAATGAGAAGGCCATGCTTTCTTACTGTGTTCCAGGTTTTATAAATATTTGCAAATATTTTGAAATATGAGGGCTTAAGAACGCCAGCAATAAAATCAAAAAAAAGTTTATATACCCTTGGAGCATCTTATATGTCTGCCAGTTTTTATATCGCTGCTATACGATATATTTATCCGATTTTGATCAAACTCTGTAAAATTGTGTTGAGACAGATAAATTTTTTAAATGGAAAGTCCCAAAACCCAACCATTGAAAACAAAAAATTTCTCTCTCAAAATTTTTTTACACGATCATTCCTAAGACAGCTATATGCTATAGTCATTCGATTTGGATCAGACTTGACAGAATTAACTTTAAACTTTTTTTCAGATCTATCTTTTGTATGGCAGCTATACTATATAGTTGCCCGATTTGCATAAAACTTGCTGAAATTATGTGAAAGCATAAAAAACTTGTAAATACGAGGTTTGATAGCGATAGCATTGAAAACAAAAAAGTTTTTCTCACTAAAACTACTTCTTCAACCGATCGTTCCTATGGCAGCTACATGCTATAGTCATCCGATCAGGCCAGTTCCGACAAATGTGCAGCGTATTTGTACCAAAAGACTTCGTGGAAAGTTTGGTTACGATAGCTTTAAAACTGACGGAGGAGATAGCATAGAAACAGACGGACGGACGGACAGACGGACGGACGGACAGACGGACATGGCCATATCAGCTCAGCTCGTCACGCTGATCAAGAATATATGTATATACTTTATGTGGTCGGAGATGCTTCCTTCTGTGCGTTACAAACATCCGGACAATTTTAATATACCCTCTCCAAGGGTATAAAAAGGGAATGCACCAAGTCCCCCATGGTATTTTTGAGAAATATTTTCCAAGGTCTTTAGAGCTTCTTCAGAAAACATACAATTGGATTTTTATGTGATTTTTGAATAAAAAAAAAAATTGTTTTTTTTTTTCCTTCCAGTTAAAAATTTTTTTTTATTTTAATTTTTTTTTTGTTTTAAAAAAAAGTGAATATTGCTTATATGCAAAAGCTATAATGCAGCAATATTTTTGCATATAAGCGATATTTGCATTTAAGCGGTTATCGGTTATATGCAAATCATTTGCATATAAGCAATCTATCGGTTGTAAGCAAAAAATTGCATATAAGCAATTCAGTGAATTATGTTGATTTTATTTAAATGACTGATAGTTCATGTATTTAATTTAAATGTAATTTTATGCTATTACACAGGTAGAACTTAAAATCACATTTTTGTAAATATCGCATAAATATTTTATCTACAAAATATTTCAGAATTTAGTCATTTAGTTTTATACGAGATTACTTACTCCAATTTACTTTAAAAAATCTGTTTTTATTTTTTTGTTAGGTAGTCAGGTCCTCAATGTCTTTAAAAGCATTTGAAGCGGTTATATCATTATCAGAAAAGCAGTCGTGCAGTGAATCTAAATTTAGTAGGGCCTCTTTGGTTGAGGGATGTTTTGTATTGAATTTATATTTGATCAAAATATTCATCTTCAACTAGATTTTCATTTTCATCCAAAAATAATTTTCTTTTTCCGAAATAATTCCAAAACAGGCTAAATCATTGTCGCATTGAATGTATTCGGATCTATATTGAACCTTTCAATATTGGACTTTACAATACAATATGCTCGAATGTACCAGTAGCTTTCTACGGAAACACCAATGAAAGGCATTGCTTCTGGGTGTTGAATCCTTTTGGATATTTTTGCTTGCCTTTGTAGCATCCGTTTGGCAGAGCCCTGAAGTACAATCTAGTTTCATCGGCATTAAATGTGCAGTCTGGAGTAAATTTGTCCAGAATATGCTGCAATTGATCTAAAATAAAAGCTGTATTATTTTAACTGGATTATTACACCAACGCCAGCTCCGATCTGCCGCATAGTCATTATTTAGCTTTATGGTGAATTCTGTGCCAAGACGGGTTCACTAACAATTCTATTTTGAGAACGGATTTGTTTAAACGAAGAGAAAAATGCTGTCTCCAAGTGTACATGTGTAATTTTTCTATTCCTTTTCTTATAAAGATTGGTTAAAGCTGCTGACGCTTACTTTAACCTTTTGCAGCCAGCATCTTTTGATTATTGTTTGTTTCGCCGTTAGAATATCCCGTGACATTCTTGCATTTGTTAATACAAACTCATCTGTTGAGCTCTCAGGAACAATGTTGGAATATTTGCTTACAACCGATTTAAATAGTATGCAGAAATTTCAATTTTGGTGAATAATGTTTGCTTACAAGCGATATTTGCTTATAAGCGATTTGCATACAAGCAATTAAATTCTTATATAAAAATTGGACACAATGCTCTAAAATGTTAATTTTTTGCATATAACCGGTATTTGCATACAAACATTGATCCATTTCTTATTGTTAGCCTTGTATATTCTCACAGATTCTCCCATTTTGGCGATGTACCAGACTTATTTTTTTCCTTCATAGTTTCTCCAAAACAGTCGTTAAGAAAATTACTCGGGTCACCCAGTTTTTTGAACTTGAGTTTATCAAAATAAAACCAAAATTAAAAACAGACTTCCAACCGAATTCCAATTCTCAGGTCCCACAGAAATTGCTTTTGGTTGGTTTTAAACCTCTCGTGTTTTGGTAGGAGATTTAATGGTGTCGCCCTCTACATTACAGCTAGCGGATTAAGGACTGGCAAGTTATACCTCATGTTTGGCGCCAAAAAAAAAAAATTTTATAGGGAGAACTGGAACAACTAGTGTTCCAACTAGATTTTCTAATAAGAAAATTAATTCTCTTGAATTTATAAAACCCCAATTTTTCAAAATTAAAAATCTCCAAATTTAAATGGCACCCCGTACATTGGTGAAATGACATCGGACAAAATTTCCAAAAAATTTTATAAGATATGTTTAAAAAAATATACCGGAGTTAGCAGATTAGTTTTAATTTAATTTTTCATCAACTTCCACTAAGGTAACGAGCGCATTTCACTTCCCCTTTTCTTTACATCACTCAACTTGTTCTTTTCCTGTCTCTTCGCTTTCATGTCTGTGACAGATCTAGGCTGTACGCATGATAATTGTCGGCAGGTGCACAAAGCGCTCAAATATATTGTATGGGTTTGATGATCTCTTAAAAACTATTAACTAAAGAACTGAAATTTCTAACAAAAGACTTATAATTTTACTAACTTTGAATGAAAGCTGCAAATTTAAGGTATATCCTTAATCAATTTTTTTTAAAATAAATATGACAATTTTTTTTCAAATATTTAATAATTTCATTTTCTATATACAGGACGCGGCGCTGCCATGATCATTGAATCCCTACTGCTGTTCTATCACATCAATTGCTTCAAGTGCTGCGTGTGTCATGTTCAACTGGGGGATGGACTCAATGGGACCGATGTGCGAGTGCGGAATCATAAGCTGCATTGCCAGAACTGTTATTCCAGCGACGATGGCATCAAGTTTAGCTGTGTCTAAGCCCCAAAAATAGAGGAGAATGACCATCATGATGTTGGTGTTGTTGTTCTTCAGTTGATTGTTGTTGTTGCACTAGTACTAGCTTACTACCCGTATGTTCATATTGCATTAATTACTGTTAAAAACGAAGTCAATACGAAATGTTTCATTTAAGATAAGAAGTACGAACATTTTTGAATGTATTTGCATTACCTTTTTGATTCAAATTTTAACGTTTGATATATACATACATACAAATACGATATTCAATATACACTTATATATGTGCAAAGACCAGCTCTCTAAAGTCAAATTCGATTCGAAAATTGTATTGTGTGTTGAAATGTATCTGAAAGTTCTATGAATGTTGTTAAAAATTTTTGAAATTGTAAAAAACCCTAACATAAAATTACGTTTAACTATTTGTTGCAAATTTCAAGTATATTCCTAACCCAGCCCACATACATATTAAACCCAAACGACGTATCCAATGTACCTTAACTACACCCACACACACACACACACTAACATAGATACACTTAATGATATATATATATACATTTAAATTTATGAGATGATGTGCATATAACAAAGCAAATTTTTTTATTTCTAATTGTCGTTATTTTTATTTATTGTAATTAAGCATACACATCCAAGGCATAACCACTTTTTTTTAAACGATCAAAATTTAATTTGTGAACTCTATGCGGCTTCATTTAACAATCTATATTTATATAAATACATATGTATGTCAGATATGTATACTTTTTTTGTAACACTAATTGGTATATGAATGATTTTTCTGTATAAAGACAGCTTGAATTTGGTTTAGTTTAAAAATAAAATATTTAAAAAATTAGAGATTGTCATGAAAAATGATTTGAGTTTGCTTTAATGATGGCTGTAAGTGGCGTCCAGAGCATAGTTGGAAACCCCTTATAAAAACGCACGGCATGGGAGGAATAGGCATCCAAATATTATTTGAATTTTAACTCGATGGGTGGCGTGGAAAAAAGTTCATTACAGTTCCAATAGGTGACAAGTTTTCCTCACTTTCGCACTCAAATTCAATCAAACGATCGATCATATTTTTGTAAATCATTGAACAAAATAACCATGGTCGACCGCCAATTAGTTTCTGCACGCAAATTTATTATAATTCGCTGTCCATCAAGGAAAAATAATTTCAGAATTTTCGGGGTTACTTACCTTAAAGAAAACATTTCAATCGGAGTCCGAACGAGATCCATCACAGGACACCGGAGAACCAGGAGCAATCAAAGCACTGAACTTCTCCCAGTCCGAGGTGGGTGGGTCGGCCAATAAGGTCTTAGCAAAAGTTGTTTGGGATATAACGTACAAAGTAGTATAAGAACCATACCGAAAAGATATGGTCTGATTTGACGATGCCCCATGAACCTGGAGTATCAGATTCTGGGATATAGCCTGTGACACCTCCATTAAAACAGTCTACACCAACACATTGCATCAAGATTCGGCAATTTATAATATAATATTTCCGACCCCTTAAACTATATACAGGGTTTGTCCGAAAAGTAATAGGACTGAGAGCCGTGGTGCATGCTGCTTGGATCCCCCGTCGGGATGCCGGCCTTGGTCAGGTAGCTGTTCACAAGAAGTCACTTTTCAAGTTCACTTTTTGGGACCATCTTCACGCACACCTTGCGCATGTTCAAATGCTCCGTCGCAATGTCATGAACCACAGATTTTGGTAAATTTAACATCTGGGCAATTAAACGAATACTTAGTCGACGGTCTGAGTTCAAAACTTTGCGGACACAAGTCACATTGTCGGTGTTTGTCAAAGTCGAAGGTCTTCCAGTACGGTCTTCATCGGTGACCTCTTCCCGGCCCTCCAAAATGGTACTTTTTGCTAAAGCAAGATCTGGGTAAGCCTGCTTGATGATATCAAACGTCTCTGTCGCATATTTACCGAGTTTCACATAGAATTTAATGGCGTACCTCTTGCCGGCTTGCCCCACTCACAGAAACACATCGCGCGAAAATGTCTGTCCTGACTCTCCAGGTGCTCGGAGACAACTGACCAGCCGCTCGTTCGTTAGCTAGGAACGCCCTCTACCGAATCCAGTCGATGCGCGCACGCTCCGAAGTACAGTCGCGGCGGAAGATAATCAGTGATATTACTTTCCGGACATTGTATATTCCTTATCCGGGCGGCGAGCTGTGTCGATTAAGCTTATTCTGTCTGTTTCTACGCAAACTAGTCTCTCAGTTTTAAAGCTATCGAGCTGAAACCTTGCACAGAGTCTTCTGTTTACTGCTCGCTGGATCGGCTGAATATATTTTACAGCTGCCATAGAAACCATCGGTCGGAAAATGGGTAGTGAGAAAAAATCGTTTGTTCTTAATGTTTGCGCTCGGTCATTATAAAATCATGGCTTTGTAGTTATGTGTGGTCATTTATGGAGATGAAAAGTAGTTTCTTAAGTATTTAGCTATCCTATTACCATGGACTCCTCTTTAACAATGCGCTTAGCATTGATGGTTTTACTTGACTGGGAGAAAAGTTTGCTTGACATTATTACTATTTTTGATCCGCAATAGTATTTTTCTGCGATTTGATGATTTGTCAATCGCAAAAAGTGGTTTAAAACATTCTTTATGATCTTGACTATATTTTGTAATCTTGGTCATCCATGGTATTTCTCGCGGTTCAGTACATAATCATGGTTATGAAATTATGCTTGTTCATTTATGGCCTTAAAACCTGTTTCTTAAGCTCTTAGCGGTTTTATTACCATGGAGACCCCTTTAGATGCAAATTGCGCTTATGCATTAATCTTGTCATGATTTTCCACTTGATTGGCATTAACGTTTTTTTATTATTAATATTTTGATCCTCTCTGGTATTTTTTTTCGCGAACTAATAAGTCGTCAGCAGAGTGCAAGCTGCTGGCTCCTGAACTGTGGCTCCCGACAGAGCGAAAAGACTGAGCGCCTGGCTCGTTTGCGAGCTATTTCGAACCGTGCGTAGGGTTCTAGTTCTACGTCAGGCATTTCTGAGGAAACATTTCGTAGATTGAATCGTTTGGAGCTTGATCCGTTGAGCTGTTTTATTTTGAACGAGTCAAATAGATCATTATGAAAAGGCAGGTACGGAACTATTCGATTCGGAAACATTTCCTGAGCTGATGTATTCGAACTGTTTTTTTGAAATGGGATTCGAAGGGCACTGCGAGTAGACTCGTGCAGGGATCTAGTATATATATTCATGATTAGCATCATCAGCCGAGACGATATAGACTTGTCCGTCTGTCTGTATGAACACCTAGATCTCAGAGATGGTAAGACATAGAGGTTTGACATGTATGCGACAAATGCTTCTTTTATCTGCACGCAGATCAAGTTTGTTTCAAATTTTGGCCACGCCCCTCCCGCCCCCGCAATTTAGAAAAAACGTTATACCTCCTACAGTTTTAAAGATAGACGATGCGTACCTTCTAGAGATAGTTATTAATTAGCAAAATGAATCGATTTGCCAATGAGCTAGAGATCAGATGAACTGTTCTCAAGTTATGAGCAAAAAAGTGAACCAAGCACAAAGTGTTAAACAACAACATACGTTGTAGTTGTGTGTTGCTAGTATAAAAGTGTCCATTAAACGTGAACTTGACGTGATCAAGAAAAACTGGGTATGACGTGTTGCTGCCTTATGCCTCCAATTTCACAATTCATTGGTCCCAATCCATTATTTTTATTTTTCCCTTATATTTTAAAAAAAATTTTTTTTTTAATAAATTTTTTTTTTTTTTTTTTTTTAATTTTTTTTTTTTTTTTTTTTTTTTTTTTCACTTTTTTTTTTATTTTATTTTTTTTTATTAAACTTCCCTCATTATTTTTGTTTTTTATGTTGTTTTTTTTTAGGTATATTTATTCAGCAATAAGTAAATACTATCGTTCTTGGCGATCTGCGCACTTTATTACTTAAACACTTGTATATAAAAACACAATATTCATTATGCACAAAACTTTGACTTAATCAATATCCCCAAATTGGCCCTCTCACACTTATGCCGTTGGCAGGAACGTCAACTTCTCATTAAGTTGCAGCTGCGTCTTGATCAATTGGGACAGCGTGATAACCATCAACAGATCCCGGACATTGGCATTAAACATTTGCGTAAATTGCTCGTGCGACATATGCGGCACTGCATGGATTAGATCGAGTAGCTGGCGGCCCACCGCATTGTCAGGCGTCACTTTGTGGGCAATCACATCATCGACATATTTAAGTATTAAATCCAACAGCGATTGCAGTTTCTGTGAGGCTTCCGAAATCTGAGCCAAGTCCAGCATAGGTGGCACCGTCTTGGGTCGATGAGCGGGCGAAACACCCACCGTCTTTTGCAAAAGCTTTAGACCGAATGTCTCCGGCTCATAGCTGGTCAACTCCACAGGAATGGGGGTAAACATGCAACCGCTTTTGCCTCCAGGCACGCCCAGCTGAATGCAAACATAGGCACGCAAGCCCATGCGTCCACCCTGGAGCGATGTGTCCACTGTCAGATGCACAGGATTGTTGCACTCGCGGGCATAGTATTCGTGGATGACCGAACTGTGATTGGTCACATCGTTGCCTGTAGCCCACCAGCCCACAACACTCTCGTTGGCGTTCACCTTGCGGTTGAGGTCGTACATGTCCAGAGCGTAGCTAAGTTCCGCCTCCACTTGGTCGTCGTGTTCCTTGTGCGGCACACAGAAGCAATTCGTCACTTCAACCACCCCCTTGTCCACGGAGCCAAGCAGTGTGCCAATGACGCGATGCGAGTCAGCATTGCGGCGCTCGAAGGCGTCCACCACCTGGAACAGCACCACGGGATGAACGCGCACGGTTAGATTCAGGGCCGACATATTGAATGCTGTTTAATTAATTAGGAAAAACTAGCAAAAATCTCGGCGAAAACTTAGCCACGCTGCGCGTGTTGGGTTGCAAGGAAATGCCAATCGATTGGCTAATTTCGATAGTAAATATATCGATATATGTGGAGTCGATAGGTTCGATACTGACATTTTAAATAGTATCGTTAAGCGGCACAGTGGTTCAGACTAAATCATATGTGTGCGAAACTATTTCCCTTCGCATTTCAACCAAACCCCAAAAAAATGTGTTAAATTGGAAGAAAATTATATATATGAAGAGGCCAAGAGCTGGAGAAATCTGTATATTCATACTTTACTCATCTCTTATAATATACTAGCTGCTGACAATCGCTTATTATTAGAGTTCTGCAGAATATTTTTGACCCAGCTCAAATGAACTAATGATATATAACAACGTGAATGCTCCCCACCTAGCATTTGGAACAAGAATCACCCTGATGTGTCTCTTTCGAGCCCTTTTGATGATTAAAAAGAGATTCATTTCATGGGCGACTTAAATAAGACTCGAAAATGACTCATACAAATGCTCAAAATGTGATTTATTTAAAAACGACTCGAAAAAGAATAGCAAATGACTCGAAAAGGAGTCGAAACTGATCAGAAAAACGGAACAGAATGACTCTTTATGAAGAGTCGATGCTAGGGTACCATTTTCTCCCGACAAAAGTATCATTTATAATCAGAAAATTAGCGCATTTATGACTATTTTAATCAGCCAGAGGACTCGAAAAAGACTCGAATGTGATCAGAAATTTCAAAAAATGTTGGCTGGGTCAGTTATCATGTGTATTTAAAATCATGGATTTGAAAATGAGCCTGTTTATGCTGCTTTAAAAAAATCACGTTATCTCTTCAATGAGATGCCACTTATTTTACTTTATAAATAAGTTGGCAGCACAGTAGCACAATCTGATGATCAATTGTGAAAACAAACTAACAATTGCAAATAATTGAAAAGAAAAGAAAATCGAGAAATTGTTTTCTATTCAACGGCAAAGGCAGAGATCAAAAGATCCGGGCAAATCCCAGTCAAAATGGTTATTACGCTTGATTTTTCATTTAGCTGGCATAGCACATCCGCCTCTTTAAGGTACTGTATAGTAGTGTATACCTTCAGAAATTTTTGTTATTTGCTTAAAGATCTATTAGGGTTTTATAAACATCCATTGTAAAATAAATAGAAACAATTTTTTTCCGACCCTCTTATTTGAAAATTTTTCATTGACCCTTTTTTTAATTTCCTTGTTTTTTTTTAGTCAAAAAAGCTTAAAAAAAATCTAAAATGTTCGCTAATTTCGAATAAGTGGTTTTTTGAAAAAAATTTTACTTAGAAATTTTAAGAGATTTTTTTACCATGTCTTGACTTTGACCCAAATTTCTTGAGAACTAATTAACCGATTTTGATATTTTTTTCTCTGATAGCTAACACCCAAATGCATCAAATTCATGTTTAAAATCTATTAATAATAATTTTTTACCGATTTTAAATTTTTTTAAATTACTCCTAACACCCACCATTCTGGTGATAGGATATTTTGATCGGTCAAAAATAGAGAGCTAGAACCAATCGAGGAAAAACAAGTTGATTTTGGAAATTTTGATTTTGAAACCCCATAATTTCGTTATTTATTGACCGATCCCAAATAACCCCGACTTCAGTTTTACTTTTAGATAATCCGTTCTCAAAAAATTTTTGCAACCATGAGCCAAAATTGTAAAAACAACAACAAAAATTACTAAATTAAATTTAACGATACCAATCGAATAAAAAACCGATCATTAAAAAAATAGTTTTGTAAATCGTACTTTTAGCTTTTGGGTCATTAAGTTATGGATATTTCCATAACTTTTAAAAACAAGACACGCACAACAATCAACATAAGGCTTTGAGTGTGTTTTCAAAATGGCACTAAATCAGTTTTTGTGTAATTAAATTTTGGTAATCCTTTCTCCGCATCCAACAAGGCGAAAATTGTTTGAATGACACCAAACAAATTTAAGGGGGTTTTTTTGAAACTATCTTAGGTTTAGTTTCTGTAATTTAGTTTTTTGTAAACCTTTAAAAAATGACACCTGAAAATGACACATGCAAATCCTGTTAAGATCCTTTTAAAAAAACAGTTTGCGAGTTTTCGCTAGTTGTACATATAAACATATTTTTATTATTAAATAATTTCTTTACACATTTATGTATGTATTATGTACTTGTATAATGCTCACTTGGCACTTAAATATTCTAGACATGTAATTGTAATACAATTCTGTATTTCTATGTGAGATTAACCCTCTTTATGATACGGGTCTTGTTCGCTAGCTCTAAAGTTGGCTTTCAATTATTAAATTTGTTTTTGCTGTGAAATGTGGAAGTCACATCTCGCATTGCATCTACCACACCTCACACTTGTGGACTGGATTCATGGGCGAACCATCTGGACACTGGAAATCCTTGGCAAAGTCCTTCATGTTGCTAAGCGAGCCCAGGACACGAAACTCGGAGGGTGAATGCACGCCGGTGGTGATTCTCATCTTAAGGGATTCTGGAGAGAAAAGTTGGACAATTAACATCATGTTTTTGTCACTTTTTTCAATTTGATATGCTCCTACGCTCCACTTGTACTCACCTTTGCGATATTTGGCACACCAGGTCTGGCCAGATGCAATCCAAAACATTTGCTGTGGTGTATAGTCCAGACCAGGCAACTTCGGTTCTGGACCATGCTTCTCCACCCAGCGATGATAGGCTATATAGGACTCTTTAACGCCACCATTGTCGGCTATATTCTCGCCCTGCGTATTAATGCCATTCAACTGGAAAGAAGGAAAAAGACACAGAATTAAAGTGTGATTTGTGTACTTTGATTGGGAATGTAAAACATATAATATATGATTCGAAATTCACAAACGACCCTTAATTAATCAAAACAAAATCAAGAATTTTTCGTAGCAAGCCGAAATTGTAAGCAGGAAAATTCCTCTTCAAAATTTAAAATTTAATATTTATATTTTATCAGAAGGTGGACGAGGTTATGGTTTTATACATTACACTTACGTTTAAGAATTGATGTACAAGTGTGCAATACCTAATTCCTGCGCTCCTACTCATGCTGATTACGAGTTGGTATGTCAAAGCCATATCTTAGTTTCCGTTTCCAAGATATTCGCGAAAAACTAAATTTCCGACTTCTTGCCGTTTTAGAAATTTTGTAGGCCACACTAAGCAATAATTGCTGATTTTATGAAGCTTATAGGATAGTACACATATCAATGCAACTGAGAAAAATCAAACACACCATATAAGTATTGCCAATGGTGTCGAAACTGGCCTTCAAAGTTAAATTTTACTTGATTTATAGCAATTTTATCAACCTAAACCATTTGCTACAAGCCATTCTATTTGTCGGACATTTAGTGGCGCCATATCATCATATAGTTCAACATTTGCACTAATTATGGTAATTTTTTTGGCAATTTTGTCAGGACCGCAGGCAAAGTTACAGCCTGTTATATGCGAAAATCAAGATTTAAATTTATGGGAGGAGAACTAGATTCCCATTCCAAATGTTTATGGGAGTTTTAAAAAGGCAACTTGATATAGCATTAGCTTAACAAAATATTTATTGAAATGTAAAATAACAACATTCATGGAATGCTACGTTAACATTTGCGATTAATTTTTGAAGCAATAACTGTACTCTTCGATAGTCTTCTTCTTCTTTCTATTTGGCGCTGCATGTGAATCACAACTGCTTAACGGTCTCCGCCGCTGCTATTAATGCCCGTTTCTGTTTTGTGCTAGCTGGCACCAAAGCAGGATTGGCTATGTCTTTCCGCACCTGGTCTTCCCATCTCAGTTTTGGTCTCCCAAAGTCTTTCGCCTTCCGTCTGAACACATGTTTTACTAGAGCTTGTTCATCCATACTGGTAGCATGTCCTATCCAGCGCATTCGCTGCTGTTTTATGCGCCGATGTATGTTTTATAGCTGCCTCATCCGCTGCTGTTAATGTCCATACTTCTGAGCTATATTGTAGGTCTGGGATGATAAGCGACTTTTATAATGCAATTTTTGATTTCGTAGAAACATCAGTTTGCAAGAGTAATTCTTCTGATAGTAACGTAAGAATATCTCTCGGGGACATTCACTAACAGGATATCAGAAGCTTCCCTGTTGATGGTGTCAACGTTCTAGGTCCATATCCTCAAATCGTGGTCCCTTAATCGTTTGCGGCCGTGAAGTTCTTTTGACGGTGGTGGGTACTAAGCCCGCAGCACCAATCCAATTCTTCTTCTTCTTCTTTATTGGCCGTCACAACCGTTTGACGGTCTCGGCCTCTGCAATTAATTCTCTCCAGTCGCTTCTGTTCTGTGCAAGCTGGCACCAATTGGTCACACCAAGCTTGGCAACGTCTTCCCGCACCTGGTCTTCCCATCCTAGTGGTGGTCTCCCCCTCTTGCCGCCTCCATAGTCAGCCGCCTTCGCTTTCGCTTTCCAATCGAATTAACAAGTTAAAAAAAAGCAAAGGGAAATTCTATAAAATAAAGGATTTCTTTAAAATATGTTTCATATTGATATGCCGAATATTTACTATAGCTTCTGTTATTATTAGTGATTTCGTCGCGTTTTTTTCGCTTCCTTTTGTATTCTGCCTCCGTACCTTCTCGACGAAACATTCCAGCAATAATCCGCTAAATTAAAACGTAGCATTCCATGAATGTTGTTATTTTACATTTCAATAAATATTTTGTTGCGCCCATGCTATATCAAGTTGCCTTTTTAAAACTCCTATAAACATTTGGGGTGGCAATCTAGTTCTCCTCCCATAAATTTAAATCTTGATTTTCGCATATAACAGGCTGTAACTTTGCCTGCGGTCCTGACAAAATTGCCAAAAAATTACCATAATTAGTGCAAATGTTGAACTATATGATCATATGGCGCCACTAAATGTCCGACAAATAGAATGGCTTGTAGCAAACGGTTTAGGTTGATAAAATTGCTATAAATCAAGTAAAATTTGACTTTGAAGGCCAATTTCGACACCATTGGCAATACTTATATGGTGTGTTTGATTTTTCTCAGTTGCATTGATATGTGTACTATCCTATAAGCTTCATAAAATCAGCAATTAATGCTTAGTGTGGCCTACAAAATTTCTAAAACGGCAAGAAGTCGGAATTTTAGTTTTTCGCGAATATCTTGGAAACGGAAACTAAGATATGGCTTTGACATACCAACTCGTAATCAGCATGAGTAAGGCGCTCGGGAAAGGTTTTAATATTTTGTAGATAATAAAATATGTATCTATTATGTAGAATAGTGTTATTAATGGTTATTATATATAAAGCATAAATAAGTATTGGAATGTTAAATAAAATATATTTTAGGTTGGATTTTAAAAAATGGGTTTTTTTTTTTTATTAATAAATAGGGTCTTTTTTTTTAGTTTGATAAATATTTGTTAGGTAGGTTTCGAAAAAAAAATTAGTTCAAATGACCCACCAATGGTTGCTTGTAAAATGTTTTTTTGATGAGCGCACCAAAAGAGTAACTACATGGGTTCTCCATAATTATCCATTTTATAAGCACACGCCTTTATTTTTAATTAAACATATTTTTTTATATATAAATTTTTTTTTTTATTTTTACGTTTATTGGCCAATTACAAAAATTTTTAATTATTTAATTTATTTTTACCTTTCAAATGACATTTCACGTTTTTAAAGTCAAAATTATGAATATTTAAAATTCAAAAACTATAATGAACAACCAGTATTTTTTAATTCCAAACTATAAATGATTAACTTCCCCTCTAAATTATAAGTTAAAAGTACTTGTAGCGTTAGGATGATTAGCCCATAAAGAAAGAAAGAATATTGTTTTTTTTTTGGGATGGACTTACATTGAGGCCTGTGGCACGTTCCGTGTAGTTACCATACTGATCAATGATGCACTGGGCCTTGGTCAGATACGCTTTCTGTGTATCCGGCTGCCACCAGTCGCGCAGATTGCCCTTGACGTCAAACTGGCGACCCTGATCATCAAAGCCATGAGTGATCTCGTGGCCAATCACATAGCCAATGGCACCAAAGTTCATATACTTGGGACGATGGGCATTGAAAAAATGACCCTGGAGTATGCCAGCGGGAAACTCTAGAATTGGATGAAAAGCATGAGACAAAGTCGTCGGTTTGGTAGAAGTTAAGCCTACGTATGCTATTCTCCAGCGAGGAATAAAAGGCGTTCACTATGGCCGGACGTGCATGACGCACCCAATCGGTCTTGTTCACGGGCTTGCGCAGCTTGTTGAACGAATAGTCCGTGCCAAAGATGTTCATGTCCAGGAAGGACTTGAAATACTTGTCCGGATGGATATCCAGTTTGGCATAGTACTCGGCCAGCTTCTCATTGTCCAGCATCTCGTCCGGATAGCCAATATGGGTGGCCATGCTATGCAGCTTCAGTTTAGCCTCCTTCTTGGTTTTGCTGTCCATCCAGTTGACCTCGTCCAGTATGTCGTTGAACACATCACGAATATCGTTGACCATCTCCAAAGCATTCGCCTTGGAGTCCTGATTGAAATGTTTGCGCACATAGAGCGAACCAACTGAGATGCCCAGGCTGATGTTATTGGATGGATTAATTGCATTAGCGATATCATTTGTGGTGTGGGTTGTGGTGGTGGTGTGCATGAGTTGGTGGCGACCGTGAATATGGAACATAAAATGGATATGAGAGAGTTAGCGGATTGCATACTGAGGAGCCGAGTCGGTCAAGTGGCATGGGGGACTAGCGCTATACTATGTATCTTACAACATTTTATTTGGGAATAGTACCTATCATACTCTTCATCGGATTCATCATCCATGCTGCAAAGTCACCAAAAATACACAAAAGAAGAAACGGATTCAAGTGAAAGATCTACCTAACCATATGGACCGGCACACGAAGCACACTTGTTCACCTAGGTCATCGTACTAACCTGCCAGTGGCTATGTCCACACACTCCTTCCAGCGCGCCTCCTGCTCCTGGCGTCCCGACAAGGCGGTGGCATACTGCAGCTGACGCTTGCGGAACTCTTCGCTGAGGAAACCAATGGAGAAGGCATGTATGCGCCACATCATGTAGTTGGCTATGACACGATTTGGTGTCTTGGCCAGCAGTTTACCCAGATCCTCAAAGAAACTGGGCACAGACAAATTGATCATCTCATCTTCTTCCATTGTAAGGCCGCTGGGCAGTAAAGCATTCATATAGTCCACCCACTGTACATAGGGGTAGGCCGCTTGGAGCTGCTGGGGAGTGCGTAGATTGTACAGTTCCGAAGAGTTGCGACGCTTCTCATTGGGCCAGGATATCTGTAGTAAAAAGTATGTTAAGAATATGCTGTCGTTGGGTACCAATGACTTACATTGGCCAGGGCCATTTCAAATTCCAAAGATTCCAACAATTCCTGCTTGGCCTGTGCCTTGTTGGCCCCAAAGAGCACGGCTATGTCGACCATGTACTCATAGTAGGCCACCACCAGGGTCTCATTGAAACCCTTGACCAAATATTCGCGACTAAGGGCCAAAGCAGATTGATCCAGCTGTGGAGAAAGGATAATATTTTATTCCACATTGGTCCTAGATCTTTTACCACACTTACATCAATGAGTCGCTTTGTACTATTCTGCAGATCCACACCAATGGAGAAATCAATAATATAATCCATGCTTAGACCAGCATTTCGGAATTTCTTGACCTGCTCCTGCCAGGTCCAGGTGTTGTCCCGATTCCAGCTTTCACCCTTGAGCAAAGGCCAGCCACCCAGAGATTCAGCCACGTCGGTAATGGGCTTAGGTCCCAGAGACTCAATTAAAGCTGTTTATTATAAAAAAAAAACAATTAGAACCATTTCTTCACATTTGTAGCGGGTGATTCATGTGGAGGTAGGAAAGTGATTGCGAGGAACGGATTAAAAAATTGATAAATATTATTGGATTTTTTGATGTGATTCAATTCAAAGGTTATACAGATAGTAAAAAAATAAGTACCAAATAGTGCGAAAAACATCATTGAAATTTAATCCTCGTACACGCACCCTGGCCTGGCCAGGCATTTTTCGATTTTGAGCGTTAATTTAACATACTTCTAATTTAGATATCGAAACGTGCTTCCAGGTACCCTCCTAAAATTTTATTGGCTTTCGATCTATGTATTCAAAAGTTGAAAAAGTCCTTGAAAGTGGACGAAAAAGAAGGATATAAAATTTACACCTTAGTTCACGCACATAGGGCCTGGCCAGACCCCTATACATTTTGTATGGAAACATATGGAATATAGTGTGTTCTGATGATTCTATGTAGTTTTTTACCTCTCTTACATTACATATTCTGTTTCGCATGCCATATATGTTCACATAGAACACACGCAGGTATGTATTCACATGCATACATGTGTGTATTGTTAGTAACGAGCGTCTTTTCCCGCTGAGTTTGAGCAGCTTATGGCATAAAAGTATGGTGGGCATGCGATTCGAAGACGAAATTTCCATTGCAAGGAAAATTATACACTGGAAAGGATGAAGGAGACGAGCGAGAGGTGAGACAAGGTGAAAATGTATTGATGTATCTTGCAAATCGTTACACTAACAGCGGCAGAACAATGATAGCCGATAATTTCTTCACAACATTAGACGGCGCTCAACGATTGGCTACTATTGGCCTCGCATTTGTTGGCACCATTCGATCAAACAAAAGATGTCTTCCCAAAGAAGCGATGAAGAGCGCCAAACGGCCAGTCCTTTCAACTGTGTTTGGTTTTTGTGACAGTCTTGTTTCGCTTTGCAGCTACGTGCCAAAAAAGAATAAGGCGGTCAATTTGTTGTCCACCGTTCATTACACAAAAAATGTTGAAGGCGAAGCCATGAAACCCGAAGCGATTTTGTTTTATAATTCGACTAAGGCCGGCGTTGATTCTATGGACCAAATGCTAACGCATTATACAACAAAACGGCCAACAAGACGCTGGACATATGCATTTTTCTGCAACATTATTGATGTAATGGCATTGGCCACTCATATAATTTGTAAACAAAACGATGGAATCAACCGAAAAGACGGGAGACGCACATTTTTGAATACGCTTTCCAAAACATTGGTCCTCGCAAATGTCGAAAATCGCATGAATAATCCACACATTCTCGCACAGCTTACGACTCGTTTGGCTTTTGAATCGTTCTTCGGCAGAGCAATAAATCTTGCCAGCAGTGTTGTGGTTCCTCAACACAGCGGTCCTGATACACTCACCGGCCGAAAATCCTGTCGAATATGTTCAGAAACAGGCGATAAGCTGCGTCGTAAAACTCGTTTTTACTGCTTCAAATGCACTAATCCGGTCTGTCAACAACACTCAAAAGTCGATTATACATGCTTCTCATGCCTTCCCAGAATACATAAAGAAATTTCGTATCATGTTTCACCATAAAACTCATTAGCATTCCCTTTCTTTTGTTCGAACAACTTTGTTTTGGCTCATAATAAATGAAAAAAAGAAAAAAAAATTGTTTTTTTCTACATTCGATTTTGGCTATATTTTTTTTCCCAAAAAAAAAAAAAAATTTTTAAGGGTTTTTTTTTAAAAAACAATTCTAATTACCATACAAATGCATGTAAATGTGTGGGGTCTGGTCAGGCCTTATATGCGGAACTCAGGTTTCAAAATATGTGCCTGTAACGAGGTTAAGAAATGAAATAGAGTGCATTAAATTGTTCCCATACCTTGAGCAAGAAGATTCTGTATAACTCGATCTACGGATAGCAAATCATAAAAAGCTCTGTCTTCATTGAACTAAGCAGTATACTGGATATTGTATTATATAGCTCTGATATTCTCTTTTACTAGATCTCAAAGTGAATTGTTGAATTCAGGTATCAACGTTTATATAGAATGTAATAAATCATTTATTTTTCCACCATTACTAACAATTCCTACATCCAATCTAGTATATAAACCAACTTTAAAAACACTGTTTAAAAATTTGTATAGTTCACTTTGCAAAAACTTTGACGGAAAAAAAATTTAAAATGAGATTTCATCTTAACTGATTTTTCTTTATTGGAAAAAAAAACTCTAAATGAATCACTCCTTATGCATATTCCACCCTCTACTCACTCTTGTTCATGCACGCCTTGTACAACAGATTGGGCAACCGGAAATGTTTGGGATCTGTCTCCGGTCGTTCGGCTGTGATTATATCCTTCAGCTGTTCCTGCAACTTGTCCGAGATCACCGAGAACGTGCTTATGGACACCTTGTCATCGGGTATATTCTCCTGCTCCATGTAAGTGCCGCAAGCGAATTCATAGAAATTGTCACATGGCTCCACCTCCGTCTTCATTTTGCTGAGCACTGTGGAGGCTGTGTGTATGCATTCTTTGGTCAGACACACATCATTCGCGTCCAATTTGCCCTTGGGCAGTGACACTGGCACCTGATTGATGGTGGTGCTATCGCCATGCAATGCTGTCGCCTGTGGAGTAGTGTCACGTCCTAACCTAAGGGCATCGGTTATCCAGAGTCCAAAGCCAGCGGCGGCAAGTGCAAATAGAATGACACTAACTATGAGCAGACTCCTCTCCAGCTTGGTGCGTCGCCGCCACCAGTTGGGGTTCCTTAAAAGCAGAAAAAAACAAAAAAAAACAGGAAGAGGTTAAATCCATGGTTCATAAATCTCAATTAGAGATGTGTGATGCCCGCAGCGCATCCACCAAGTAAAAGTCAATTTCACTTTAAATCAATTTATTTCTCCTTTGTCTTTTCCATTCCTTGTGGCGACACGCCACAAACTTAGAAACATGTTTATCAACACGGCTAAAAGCTACACTGCGCTACATCGCAATTGAAATTTTGCAAATTCAAAATCAGGGAATCAAACGAAATGGGATTTTAGTTCTGATACTTATGTTTCGATAAAATTTTCTGTTTTCGTTCTAATTTGCTTATGTTTTCCGTTTCGCACCTTGGTACCTTGCTTGATTATTTCTGTATGTATATCCAGACAACCCCGGTTCTTTTGTGAACATGTTTCTTATGAGAGCTGCAAATCGAAAAGAATCCAACACACACATCAAATTTCAAGTTCATAGGTTATGACTATGAGATATGGCTCTGAACCACTTTTAAACTGTTGCGAAATTGGTCCTGAAACAAATAAAATATCCAACTACTTATTATTAACCTACAGACAGAGCTTAAATAAATTCTAGGATATGGCTCTGAACCAGTAAAATATCCAACTCTATATTACCAATTTACAGACCAAATTTTAAGCTTAAATAACTATTGGGATAAGGCTCTGAACCACTTTTGAACTAGGGCTGTCAATTTTTCTCAAAATATCAGTATAGATAATATCAAAAATCAAAATTTTCAATATCGATATTTGATATATCGTGTCCAAAAAAACATCACATAGCTTTTTGAAAACGACTTTAAATTAGGGGGTCGATTTGTATGGGTGGAAAAGTCAGTAGAGAAAAAACGAAATCTACGGTTAATTCTAAGAAATTCCGCCCAGAATCCATGGGTCTAAAATGAATTCGACCTCAAATATTAAATACATTTAAGGATTTTGCCTTTTCCAACAGGGCTGAAAAAACATCATTTTTTTATTCCACTTAGAAATCGCACTTCTACGAAGAAAATAAGATATTGGTCTGAGATCATAACTCTCCTAGCAGCTCTATTTCCTGTACGAAAGTCAGGATTTTCCTGGATTTATATATCGTTTATAAAAATATCGATAATCACCTATATCGGCAGAAAAAATATCATATCGGAATAACCCTTATCGTCCAACAAAAATATCGATATATCAATATATCGATAAAATATTGACAACCCTATTTGGGACCGTTCTTAACCGCTCATAAACTGGTTCACAGACTTGAGACATAGCCAAACAATTGTGAAATGTCTACGAGGAAAAGCATACAAACATATAATACATTTAGTTTCCAGCTCATTAATTACTACGCCTTTTTGTATTGTAAACCACTGTTTTATCTGCCTTAATTTACTACCTCTGCGTGCTTAATATAGATCGACAAGAGCTTTTTTATTAACGTTTGTAATTGAACATCTTTTGTCTGACTGATATTTTTGGTCCTTAAGAAAAAAAAAAAAAAAAAGATTACGATCTGTTTTCTGACCGAACCGGACTTCAAGGGGTTTCACTCAGCCTAGCTGTGTCTTAATTCGGCACGATACCAAGATTTTTACTGATACTTTGACGCTTTTACACTTTACCGCAACAAAAAGTTGTATTTTTTTCCTTGTGTTTTGTTGTTTTGTCGTAAACTGAGTTTCGTTTTTGTTTACGCTTTTACGGAGCTGGTTACACGTTGAAGCAAACGTCATGAAGTTTTTGAAAAAGATTTCGTTTGGAGGAAATAGGTGCAGAGAGCGCGAAAACGTGACTGTGTCTCTCTCTAACACACAATGAAGGTTGACTTCGGCAAGCATTCGGTAAGAATTGTCAAGTAAGTTCGTGCCCCCGGGGCTATCGTTGGGGAACTCTGCACTAAACCTTTTTCCTACAAGCCAGAGCTTTTTTGGAAAACTTCATGAAGTTTGCTTCACCGTGTAAATCCCGACTTACAAATCTACAATGTTACCCTCTACAAAATATAAAAACTCGAGCATAAAATTAAATCAGATTATGCAATAATTTGTGAAGAAAAAGGATAAAAACCCCAAACATTGGATTACAACAACAAAGAAAAGCAAGTAAGAGTGTTGCAGTCGAGTGACCCGGCTGCAAATTACCCTGTACCAAGTAATGGGTTCCAATGGCTTTGATTTCCTAAGGTAACATTGAGTTAACTTCTTCGACTGAATTTATTTTAGCAGGGAAACAAACTTGATCTGGGTACGGTATACACCAACATACATGCAAAAATTTGTAGCACTATCTATAATAGTCTTTGAGATCGACGAGTTCATATAGAAGGACGAACGGACAGACAGACATGGCTAAATTGACTTGGCTGTTGATGCTGTTCAAGAATATATAGAGAAGAATGGGTGGTTGAGATCATATTTTTGTTTTTCGAACATAACTTCGCCAAAAAGCAATAATTTTTCGTTCTGTAAATTTTGTATTTTAGTTAAAAGATGCATGAAACTTTCCTCATCATTAGTTTTTAAAAATAATTTTGGTTTTTTTATTTCATATTGAAAAAAAAGTGTTTTTTTGACATTTCGAAAATTGGTGGGGGTGTAAAAAGTTTGAAAATTTTGAAGTTTGAATGACCAAAGATGTTTTTTTTTACTTAATTTTGGCATTACAAATAAAATTTTAATTAATCGCGTTCTGGTGCACAAACTTAAAGAACGTGTTGACTGATAGGTTGCTTGCCAAAAGTTAGGTAACAAGAAGGGAGGCACTTGACAAAAACAAAAAGCTTTAAATTTTTTTTTCTGTGGCCAATATCCGCGTGGCCACAACCCCCAGACCGGCTCGAACCTGGAATTACAACATATTTTTCACGAACCAAACCTTAAACCGAACCAAGTGTGTATTTGAGCCTGAACCTGTTCCCATCAGAAGGTATCGGTTCTGTTCAACAAAAATGATATCTTGAAAAATCTGAAGCACTGGAAAAAGATTTCATTTTTAATTGTTAGATTAAAAGCGATAGAGTACTGAAATATCCATACACTGTGTTTTTAAAAATTCTGTATAGAGTTATACAAAAAATTGGGATAAACTTAAGTCGAACCAAGGTTCAAACCGAAACCTTAATGGTAAAACCTCGAACCGAAAATCGGAGCTATGAAAAGATGATAGTGTTTGCTGTGTTTGGTTCAGAGCACAAAAATAGGGTTTATTCGTTTTCATTTATATCAGAACATTGTGAAAAGCATGGAAGCTGATGAGTCAGAAACAGATTTAGCAAATCACTGAGAACCCATACGGAAATCTATCTCCAGTCCTGCATATTACTGACTAGAACCAGAGCTTTTCCAGTTAAAAGATTGTACGATTTCAGTATGCTTAAAAAACCATAAATAATTTAAAGAAATAAAGGAATAAAAGGAATGAAGTCCTCTGAAAGTAAAGTGTGGTTCCTATATTTTAAAGTAGTAAGTTCTTAAAGAGGATGAATTTTATAAAAAGAATCGGTTTAGCCAATCAAAGTAAAAGAAGCTTATCGAAGTCAGAGAGGAATGGATTTAGGTTCAAGTTAAAACATAAGATTTGTTGTTTAGTGCTATTTAATTGCTGTCTTCCTTCCGATTTGTCAATCGCTGCCACAAGCGGCTGCGTGTTAAGCAATTGTGGTACAAAAATAGGCATCGTACAGAAAAAAGCCAACACGCCTCAATTTATACAGACACGTTTTGAAAAGTCATTTATTCGCCAACAAACTAACCAACATACCTACAAAACCAACTACAAATCCATCGGCAGGCATACATACTAGCTGCTCTCAATGCATGTTAATGTTAGACTAGCTTTTTAATGCCCAACCATTTCCGCAGCCAAAGTATAACAATAAAACAGCCGAAACGAAAACGAAAATACTGATGAATTTTTGCACGCTTCAATTATTGTACAAAATTGTAAAATAATAATACCAAAATAATGTGCTTATGTATTAACTAACGACGAAGATGCGTTTAATGACCGATTAAGTCATGGATTATAATCGTAAATATGCATGTTTATGGCTGATTACGCGGAGAGTCAGTTGAAAGTTCGCAAGGTAAATTGGGAAAACTTTAATGAAATTTCTAATATATGCAAAAAAAAAATGCCCTAAATGATCAGCAATTAGTGGGTGTAATAAGGCTGAACCGCACCACCACAAAAAAATAAAAAACAAAAACCAAACAAAACCGCCATAATCAACCATGAAGAAATTCTTTAAAATGAAAATCAGTTCATATTTTATTTGAACCGTTTGTTCTCAATTTTTGTATTTATCAATTAAAATGTCAACCTGTTTTTGAATGATTTTGCAACTTATTTGTCTGAATGTAATTAATTTTGCATAATGAACTGAACTGCATTAATATTTTTGCATTTTCAAAAGTGTAATGACACTTGACCATTAAAATTTTAACCTGAAAAGTTTAAATGATTTGCAATTTACTAGGGAAATATAATTTCGAGAGCTGTTTTGGTATAAGCATCAACGTAAGCACTAATACTAAAATGATTAAAATAGCAATAAGATGGCAGCAATGATGACTAACTGAACAAATGTTAAAGATGGTTTTCAAATATATTCTGTCCAATGTATAGTTAAATGTGCTTTTCTTTAATCCACTTTTAATGGGCAAGTTAGCACTCCAAAAATAATAGTGCCTGCTAAGGACAAGCACAAGACTCAGAGCTATGCAATCAATGAGATATAAGGTTGTGTTAATAGATAGCTAAACAGATAGCCTGCTGTTAAATAATAAGCAAGTTCAAGAATATAGTCAAAATGGAGACTGGTGACCAGTTCGAGAAAGTCTTAAGTAATGGTAATCCGTAATGTAACAGAAAAGCTGGTAAGAGATGGCAAAACTGGGCAATTGACAATGAAAAATATATTATATTAAAAGCACAGATTAAAACCGAATCGAATAACGGTTAGGGTAACGGTGACTGTTTTGGCCGATCGCTTTTTTCTGGTTACTGTTCTATCACGGTTGTGGGACCTTATTCTGTTTCGGGTTTTGGTTAGGGTTACGGTTATTTGTATAAAATATCACTTTGACAGTGCGAGTGTCTGTGAGATCTTTCTTGCAATATCTTCGCTACAAAAATCAAACGGAATCATGTTCAATTTATGGTACACTTGATTTCACAAACAAATTTTTCCATGTTCAGTTACTGCAGTAACTATATTTTTTCTACATTTCTCGGCATTTATTTCTATATCAAAAGAAAACAATTCCTGTAAATTATTGTTTTTGATCGAGGCATCGCGCACTTAAATAATGTTAGGGTAACAGTAGTGTCCACAAGCAAACTTGTCAAGAATCGAAACGCGAATAAAAATTGTTCATTCCTTTCTTCCATCCAGTGTCAAGATCACAGCGCAACTTGTCAAGTTACTTTTTTGGCATAAACGGACGGACCAATAATTTTTTTCGTCTTGGATTTCAGAATATTTACTTGTTTTTAATATTTCCCTAACTCATATTAGCTTAAAAAAACTGTATTAAAACTTTGTGGCAACACAGGTTTTTTGACGGGCAGTTAAAGTCAGCTGTTTGTGTGCCACGTGTTTTTTGTGAAATTGGCAGCAAATATTAGCCATCTTTGAGTGCGTCTGTTCAAAAAGTTGAAGCAAAATAAAAAATGTAAAAATGCAAACTGTTAGTTTAGGTATGTTAAATTAAGATTTGATAACTAGTTTTCATTGTTCTGTTTTTTGCCCAATTGTGCCGTGTGTTGTTTGTGTGTAATTTTAGGTTGACCCTAACAAGTGTAACAGTGTTTCGTGGAATAGAAGTTGTATGGCACAGCGTGCCACAAAGTTTTAAATGCAAAGTTATTAACGAAAGTTAGCAGATTAATGTGTAACTAACAGTTCTTGCTACAACGTGCGACTTTTCGAGAAAATCGTCTTTATTGCAGCTTAATTCTGCTTAAGTGAGAAATAAAAAATTTTTCTACAACTCAATAAGACACAAATAAAGTAATAGCGTAAAATACAACAAAGTTGGAGGAAATCGGACAGATCATCAATATGGCAACTATATGAAATAGTGTGCCGGATCGACCCATATTTGATAAGTCGCTAAAGAAGCTTAAAATACGCGCTCAAACCGAATTTCAGTTTAATAAGTTCAAAACCAACGAAGTCGGTGCATATCAGCCAGATCAGTGATATGGCAGCTATATCAAATAGTGGTCCAAACCAAACAAGATTTTGTAAGTCGTATTAAGAGCTTAACGGGTACAAACCGAATTTCAGTTCAATAGCGTAAAAAACAAAGTTAAACCAAATCGGCCAGATCGGTTATATGGCAGCTATATCAAATAGAAGTCCAAACAAGATTTTGTAAGTCGTTCAAGAGCTTCAAACACGAGTACAAAACGAATTTCAGTTCAATAGCGTAAAAACAAA